>CAJNOL010001988.1:0-40698 GCA_905250125.1 Rotaria sordida | reverse complement strand
AAAAAGGAATTTTTTGTCTCGTACTCTAATTAATTTACTATTTTTGAAGTATTTCGTTTTTGATTATAATATGGAACAAACAAAACCACAACGACGAACAATTATTTTTGATTATTGGAATATTAACAAGAAAAAAAAATTAATAGAAGAGTCAAAGATGTTAGTCAAATTAGAATATTTCTTTATATTTTCTTTGTCAAAATCTAATTATTTATCTTTTTTTTAGTTCATCAAAAAAATCTGTTACACTTATTGAAGATTTTTCTAATGAAATTTTTTATGAAATATTTAATTATCTCGATGTTTATTATGTATATAAAGCATTTTACAATCTTAATATACGTTTACAAAATCTTCTTACAAATTCAACACTTCCTTTAAAAATCAATATTTCATCTATGTCAAAATCAATTTTTCAAAGTTATAATAGACATATTATTATGCCTAATAAACATCGAATTATATCATTATATTTATCGAATTCATTTATTGTTGATATTATTTTTTCTCCAGTACGTATTGCATCAAATTTTACTCGATTAGAAACACTTATTTTTGATAATATTAAATCAAAATATCTTATTAATATTCTCAATCATTTAGTTTCTTTACCTAATCTATCATCATTAATTATGATTCCTATTGATTGTTGTCGAAATCCAAATGAAATTTATCAACATATATTTCGTTTACCAGTATTGAAATATTGTAAAATATCATTGAAAGAATATTCAGATTATTATTCATTACCTATTGCAACAAATGTAATAAGTTCTATTGAACATCTTGTTATTACTCATCGATTTTATCTTACTAATTTTAATGCTTTATTATCATATATTCCTAAAATTCGTCGTTTAACATTTCATTATCTTGATGGAAGTCATAACAAACAATTAGAATTATTTTCATGTTATTCTAAACATTTAACATATGTTTCTATTAATATGAAAGATATTAATTTTGATAAATTTGAATTAATGATTAAAAATTTATTTCATCAACTTCAAATTTTACATATCACAACACATTATGATAGAACATATTTCGATGCAAATCGATGGGAACAAATAATATTATCTTCTATGCCTGATTTACGTATATTCGATTTTCAATATATTAATTTTATAGAAAATAATAATAATAATCAATTGATATATAATTCTATAGTTAATCAATTTTGTTCTTCATTTTGGTTCCAACGAAAATGGTTCTTTGGATATCAATTTTACATGGAAGAATATCAAAAATACGTCATTTTCTATTCAATAAATCCGTATAGGTAAAAAAAAATTAAATTCTTCAATTCAGTACTTAAAATGTCTATATATTATTTTTAATTTTTTAAAGAAGAAAACAATACACATTGTATAAACAATTGACCGAAAATTTCCGTTCACGTCATCCAACAAGTCATATAAATTCTGTGGATCATGTTAATATCCAAGATGAAGAAGCAATAATGAATTGTGTAAATTATTTTCGAAATGCTACGAAACTTACTCTTTCGCATAATTTTGCTGAAAGTCGTGTATGGCTTCGGATTATTCTCAAACGTATTATTCCTCTAAAACAGTTGACTACATTAACCATTGATTGTGACACTTTCTCTTTTGATCAATTGATTAAATTATTACATTTTACTCCTAATATTCATACATTGACATTCAATTCTCAATCAATTACCGAATCAAATTCTATCTTAATTCAACAAAGTGAAACGTTTCGATTAGTATCGAATACAAATAAAATTACAAATGTGACTATAAAAGAAAAATATTCATTTGAAAATATCAAACTATTTGTTGCTTTGTGTCCTCAAATGCAAAATCTTACAATCGATATTTATACACAACATCTTGAATCAATCATACGATTTATACTATTAAAAACTAAAATCAATATTCAACATTTATGTTCAATATATATAAAAAATACACGTAAATCAATGATTGGAATATTGAAAACTCTTATTGAATCAGAAGAATTACTTGATAATTATTTGATTAAATCAATTGATTCTCAATTATATCTTTGGTGGTAGAATTTCATTCTATTTTGGAGTATATATTATTTTCCAATTAAAATACATACTAATCCTAATTCCATCAAAATTTTCAATTCTACTAGAAAATTTCTTTTATCTTTACTTCTTCCTTATACAAGCTGTGTGGATGCGAATAAAGAGAAGATTCACACTGGCACCATATCTTATTAAAGATTAAGTTCAAGACAAAGATTATATTTTAAACGTTGAATTTCATCTTGAAGATGTGAGATGTGGATAAATGTCTCTTCTCTTTGCTCACACCAACACTCACACCTTCAAATTGTGAAGCCTATGTCCTAACAATCAATTCATGTTGATCTCGCCATAGTTACCATTGAGAACAGTATTTCCTCAACAGTTCTGGTCGAATTTAAAATTGATTTCACAAAAGTAAGAATCATCATTCAATGAAAGCCAATGTGAATTGTACTGAAAATCATAAAAGGATTTGCGTATGTCATATTGACTTGAAATTTTTTGAGCATAATGTGATCATACTCAATGAACTGTTGCCATATACTTGAATGAAATAGATCTTGATCATCATGATAATCTTTAGTATTTAATGTACATTATTTTAAACAGGACATTGTCTAACAGAATCGAATAATATCTTAAATAGGAATTTTTTTCTCATGAAAGAAACAAATATTGAACTGTTGAAAACATCGAAGTTCGAGAATAGATCTTGATGAAGATTGATAAAATCGAATAGTAATTGTGAGAATGATTGTAAAAGACGTTGCATGTCGAGTGATACGACTTGTATAGGATCAATCTCAGTAACAATTTAATTACGTATACAAAGTCGAACTTTGGAATTTACCAACAATAATGTTAGATATGGAATAACTTCATGAAATGAATAATAAATTTCATTTATTGTGAAGAATTCAAAAATATTCAACAATACGTTGTGTTGTCTGATATTTGTGATGTCGTTTCAATCGATTGAGAGATTATTTAATGTTTTTGCCTTGTGTAACTTTTTCTTCCGCGCAAAAAACGAATCATATGTTTTTCTTTCTGTTCTGTTTACCGTCATGTAAGTAGGAGAGTTCGTATGAGGCAAGGAGTGAAGAAGGCCAGACGGAAGACGTCAATAAAAAGAGGACAATTAGTCATGATTGATATTGATGCATAGTTACAACATGATGACTCATAGAATCAATACCAAATTGGGTGCTTTGTACGATACGACATATCTAACCATTTTTTTCGAAGAATTAGACTATTAACTAACTACGTCCTAATAGAATGTTTCTTAGGAATGATCAACAAACTCTGATGGAGACTCAATTAGAACTCGACAGAGACAAAGGATCGTCCAAAACCACACCAACACATCCATACAAACACAGCCTGTACTTTCGTGACGGCAATGATCCAAACAATTGAGCGCTTTTAGAAAGTTTGATAAAAACTTTTAAATTTGTAGATAATAAAACCACTCTCAGATCGGTTGAAGATTTCGCTGTTTTTTAAATTTCAAAATAATTAAAATGAAAACAGCATAAAAAGTTAGTCTTTACTTTTTTAAACAGCTGATATTACCAGCTAATAGTGGATGATGAATTGCATGAATTATTAAACGATGAATCGATAGGATTTTTTTCCTAGAAACATGTACACAAGTATTGATAGAATTCTCAACATAATGAAATTTGTTATGTTAACTCTTCAATTTTGTGTTTCTGATGCTGATCAAAATGTCATTCTTTTCTATACACATAGGCAAAGGAAGGATGCCAATTATAGTAGACTTTAGTTATTTATAAGAGAGTCATGTTTTGTACTCATTCGTACAAAATGTTATACATTTTCTACAAATTATCGATTTATTGATAAGCGACATTCGGAGCTTTGCATCGCATTTTACAGTCAAGTGAAACCCGAATACTATCTAGAGCGTCTTTACACCTACATTCGACTATATGTGCACGTCTATCCCGTCAGTCTAGGGTTAGATGGATTGGGTATGGGTTTTAGTCTTAACTACGCCAACATTCACACCCATACCTTCTACTAAAATC
This sequence comes from Rotaria sordida, assembly GCA_905250125.1. Classification (NCBI taxonomy): domain Eukaryota; kingdom Metazoa; phylum Rotifera; class Eurotatoria; order Philodinida; family Philodinidae; genus Rotaria; species Rotaria sordida. The sequence continues at coordinate 36,615 of CAJNOL010001988.1, read as the reverse complement.
AGAATTTTGCAAAACTGTTCAAAAATTTAACTTTCCAATGCTTTTGATAAACTATGCTTTAAAATCTTCGGATGAACTTTGTTCTATTCTCCAAAGTATTCATGCAAGTTACGTTTTTGTTCCATTCAATTCAAATTTAGAAAAAAAAACAGAAGCTGGACTGTATCCATAAATGTACAGGATCTATTCATGTGTATCAATGTATATCGAAAAAAAAATTTTAAGAACCATTTCCTGCAAGAAAATTTCTTTGCTTTAAAAAATTTCAGAGAAAAAAGCGCAAGTTTTGTACATAGTTGCTATCCTTTATTTATTGATATTAAGTAACAAAAGAGAGTTTATTACGTTTTAAAACTTAAACTATTTCGCTCGAAAATAGCATCTAAGAGCTTCTCTTTCAAAAAGTCGATTTTCGTCAAAAAAAAATGATTTTTAAGATAACTATATGAGCATGTCGTCTGAAATATCTACTTTACAAATATATAAATATATTATTGAATGTCGAAAATTTTCAAGAAGTTTTTAAAAAGATTCTATAGCTGACTGGAATAATCATTACATGTTACGTTGTGTAATCATTAGAATACACATCACTACAATTTTAATAACTGGCGCCATCGATCATTAGTTATCTCACGATAAGTACAGTTCGATACATTGCGATGAGCATTTACCATTGATATATAATGTTTGTGTTTTTAGCTCGATTTAGAATGATATTCAAGAGAAAACTTCTTTAGTATGTTTTTCAAATATAGCTCATTATAGAGAGCTGCGATTTGTTTTGTCTATTGAAGCACTTGATGCTTCTTCGAATGAACGAAAGAAGTTTTTTAAATAGACTCTAGTTCTGTAGACAATCTCTAATGATTTTAGAGGTTTTAATGTCTCCAAAAATTAAAGAGAGCAGCAATAAAAATTTGCTTCTCCTCATCTGAACGGACAGACAGTTCTACAGCTTGAAGTATAGTGAAAAAAATAGTTGTACAGACCGAAAGTCCATTTTACACTTTGATCTCTCAAAAACTTCTAAACGGTGATTTTTATAGAGATAAAAATAAAAGTCGTAAGTTTATTTTTATGCGCTGAAAATTTGTGGAAATTTTCAGAGAGATTCCGTGCATTGTATCGAAAATCGATTTTGGAGACGGAGAAGCCTTAAAAAGATAAATCGGCTTCTTTTTGTTTGATTTTTAAAATAGAAGAAATTTTTCATTTGAGTAATGTCTTCCTACGTGTTTACCTCTCATAAAAAATATTTGACTATCTTTAAGATCCGATTTTGTTGACAGATCAACATAGTTTTATCAACTCAAAAGGATTAAATTACTAATGTGTTAATTAAATATTTTTGAATATCCAATAATAAACTGACGTATGATGCAACCGATTCCATTACAAATTTCAATCGATTTTATACGCATTAACAGACCGAATTTTTTGTGCAAAAATCGATTAGCATAGTTCTGCGAAGAGAAATAATTGAACTTCTTATAAGTCTTTTTAAATTTCTTAAATGATCAATCTTCTTTCTAATTTATTATACAGTTGCCACAAAAATTCTTCATACGATTTTGATAATTGTGACATTTTTTTGTTCTTTATAATTTCAAAAACTTTAATAGATGTACGAAAGAACAAGTTACGCATTCGTACGATTTTCTTCATAATTCAATTCTATTGAATGAGCAGAGTTAGCTGTTTTAAAAAGAGTGAATCTTTATCAGGAAGTCACAAAGTGAAATTCTTTTTTTCCCAAAAATATTATTTCAAATGTCTGTAATAATTTATAGTAAAGATGTTTGGGAGATAATTTCAATGATAAAACTTTATTTTCAGATAACAATCTCAAAATAAAGATTCGTTCCTTTTTGAATAATTAAAACTCTGCTTATTCAATAGAATTGAATTATGAAGAAAATAGTACAAATGCGTAACTTATTCTTACCTGTATCTAATGAATTTATAATTAAATTTTTTGAAATGATAAAGAACAAAAAAAGTTACCGTTATCGAAATTGTACGAATAATTTTTACGGCAACTGGAAATCGATAGAAAAAATCAAGTAATCGAATCGTGCAAAGAATTGACGATTTTTGCTCATTAAAGGTGAATTTGTTTTAAATAAAATTATATAAAAATCAAGAGTTTCAGAATAATCATTTAGGAATACATTTTGAAAGTCTGTTTTCCAAAGAAATCAAGAAAATTATCTAAATTAACATGGTGTTTCTTATTCAAATGTTGACAAATAACTTGTAGTAAACTAATCATTTTATAGAGCAATATTTACTCTTTCATTCGCTGTATTATGAAATAATTTTTCACTTCTATTTTGAATACGTTTTTACAAAAATTTTGAAGTCATATTCGTGACGAACTGATTCTAAATCAATATTTTCAAATTTGTATAGGCTCGTTTAAGAGATCACAAATAAAAAATGAACGAATAGTTTGTCAAATTAATTTTCGATAATCTCCTATAAATTAGAGTTAAACTCATAACTCATTTTAATCTAGATATTCCACCGTCTATCGTTTTAATATATTTCATATTTTTTAAAGTATGATGCCACTAGATGGCGCATAATATAGGACACTATGGATTATACTAATTTGAAGTGAATTTCCAGTAATATTAATAAATATTTTTCGTAAATGAATAATTATTTATAAATTAAGTTTTCTAAACCTAAAAATATATTTTATTTTTAAATGGTAAAATATACTTAAGAGTTTCAACGAATTATGTACCAAGTATGATTCACATAAACGAACTTTCTTACGTAGAAAAAAAAAGAGGGCAGTTTTTTTCTCCTGCGTGTGTGCCTGACGTAGTCGTTGTTGACTTAGTTGAAGTTAAAACAAGATGAGTTTGTTGTCGAGAATTTCTTCGAAAAATCTTTGTCCAAGTTTCAATATATTACGATCGAATGTAAATTTTTATTAATTATGAAAATATTAAATTCAAACTTCTTTTTATTTAGATTTTATCCCGTACATTAGCAGTTCAAACATCTCAGACACGTAACACTGATGCAAAACATACAACGGGTGGTCGTGTATGATTTCAAAAATTTTGAGTTATCTTCTATTATTTTTTTTAATATTAGGTTGCTTCAAATTATAAAATTATTGATCATAATTATGATGCTGTAGTAGTTGGTGCTGGTGGTGCTGGTCTTCGTGCTGCTTATGGTTTATCAATAGCTGGTTTTAAAACAGCTGTCATTAGTAAATTATTTCCAACACGTAGTCATACTGTTGCTGCTCAAGTTCGTCAAAAAAAAATTTTTCATTATTCAAATTAAGAATAAAGAATTTTCTTTTTCTTTTTTGTAAATTTAAGGGTGGTATTAATGCAGCTTTAGGAAATATGGAACGTGATGATTGGCGATGGCATATGTATGATACAGTTAAAGGTTCGGATTGGCTTGGTGATCAAGATGCTATACATTATATGGCTGAAGAAGCACCACGTGCTGTTGTTGAAGTATATATTTATAATGACGAAATAAAACTATTCTTTTATTTGATTCATTTAGCTTGAAAATATTGGTATGCCATTTAGTCGTACACCTGATGGAAAAATTTTACAACGTGCTTTTGGTGGTCAATCATATGATTATGGTCGAGGTGGTCAAGCACGTCGTTGTTGTTGTGTTGCTGATCGTACAGGTCATGCTATGTTACATACACTCTATGGTCAAGTAAATATTTTTGAATTTGAACTTCAACTATAATCTACTGTTTTGGTATCATGATAAGACTTGATTTGAGTAATTTCTACATGAGCATTGATCAGAATTGTCATGTCTTCGAGTAATTTTAATCATTTGCATTAAGATCGATTGACTTTGAGTTATTGTGTGTAATCAAGATTTATCGTATTCTATTTATAATCAAAATATCAAGTAGGTTTTACTCGTTAGCAAAACTTCTTGCAACTACTGTAGATCTAACGATTCTTAGAATATTTTGAAAATTTCAGTCGAAACGAATATTTTCTTTATCGAGATAAACTATTTTAAATTTTATCTAGTTGTATTCAAATTTCCTTATAAATCAAATATGATCTTAAACAGTAGTTTACAGTTGCTACAGTTCTTTTATTAGAAAAAAAAATAGATTTAGATATAAAATTTTTCTTTCTTTTGTTTTTTTTACTTTAGTCGCTGAAATATAATACAGATTATTTTATTGAATATTTTGCACTTGATTTATTTATGAATAAAGATAATACAGAATGTATTGGTGTTATTGCAATGAATCTTGAAGATGGTAGTCTTCATCGATTTCGAGCTAATAATACAGTTTTAGCTACTGGGTATGAATATAATTTATTCTGAATACATTTTGAATTTTCTATTAATATAGTGGTTATGGTCGTGCATATTTTTCATGTACATCAGCTCATACATGCACAGGTGATGGAAATGCAATGGCTACTCGTGCTGGTCTTAAAAATCAAGATTTAGAATTTGTTCAATTTCATCCAACTGGTAAATGAATTTTTAAATTATTTAATTTTTTTTTTTTTGGAAAAAAAATATTTGTTTTGTAGGTATTTATGGTGCAGGTTGTCTTATGACAGAAGGTTGTCGTGGTGAAGGTGGTTTTCTTATTAATGGTAAAGGTGAACGTTTTATGGAACGTTATGCACCAGTTGCTAAAGATCTTGCTTCACGTGATGTTGTTTCACGAGCTATGACTATTGAAATTCGTGAAGGACGGTTCGTGATTTTTTTGTTTTGTTTTTTTGCTATCTTAAATATTTAATCATAATATCTATTTAATAGTGGTGTTGGTAAAGATAATGATCATATTTATCTACAATTAAGTCATTTAGATCCAAAATTATTACATGAACGTTTACCAGGTATAAGTGAAACAGCAATGATTTTTTCAGGTGTTGATGTAACAAAACAACCAATACCTGTTTTACCAACTGTTCATTATAATATGGGTGGTGTACCAACAAATTATAAAGGTCAAGTTATACAAGAAAAAAATGGAAAAGATTTTGTTATAAAAGGTTTATATGGAGCTGGTGAAGCAGCATGTGCTAGTGTTCATGGTGCTAATCGTCTTGGAGCAAATTCTTTATTAGATCTTGTCGTTTTTGGACGTGCATGTGCTAATACAATAGCATCTGAAAATAAACCAGGAGAAAAATTTGCTGAACTTCCAACAGTTTGTTAAGAATATTTATAATGATAATATTTTGAAAAGTTTTTTGATATTTAGAATGCTGGTGAAGCTTCAATTGCTAATTTAGATAAAATTCGAAATGCCAATGGATCAATTTCAACAGCAGATCTTCGATTAAAAATGCAAAAGGTTCATTTGAATTTTCTTGAAAAGAATTCTTTTTTTCTGTAACTCTCATTCACAATAGGCAATTGATCATAGATCAGACGGACATGTTAGTTTCTTTTTTTAAACTGATCAAGACTTTACGTTTCGTAATAGAAATTTATTTCTAGAGAAACTTTAACTCATTTCTCAAATGCTATTTAGAAATTATGACCGGGGAGACATTCTATGAAAGTTCATTATACTGAATACATATCTTGGAATCTCAAACCGACGTAAGCGAAAGTCATTGTTTTTTTTTTGTGAATCCATAGAGTAGAAAAACCAAGGGGGGAAAAGCGGATCCTGGATCCTTGAGATCCTAATGGATCCTCATAGATCCTGATGGATCCTCATAGATCCTGATGGATCCTAGGATCTGCTTTTTCCCCCTTGAGAAAAACACGATTTCAGATTATATATGTTTTTCGCAGGGATGTTTTGTCCTTATGCTTTTAATTCACAGAAAAAAAAAGTCTCGTAATCTTTATTAGCGATGTTTTCTGACTAATGCTCATAAGAATAATAAAAACTTTTATGCCATTAAATAACCCATAGGTCAGAGAATATGTCATCCTACTTAAAGGTACCCCCGATAGCTTAAATGCAACGAGAATTATGATAGACGACGTCTATTTTTGCTTTAGACTTTTTAACCTAAAAAAGCTGTTTATTAAATTTAGCATTACCTTTTATCAAATACATGACATCACGAAGTTTTTCGGGAGATCGAAATTTCGGTCCGGACCTTGCTTAAATTGACCGCTATAAAAAGCCTTATCCCTTTAATTAGTTTCTACATCTTGTAGTCCTCAGCATTACAGAATGTAGGAACTAATCAAAGAAATAAGACTTTTTATAGGGGTCAATTTAAGCGCGAGCCGAAATTTCTGTAACCCAATTTTTCGTTCCTCAAATAATGACAGTAAAATGGCCAGCATTCTTGCAAGAGTTGATAGACTTCGCTAAAATTAATAGCGTGGATAGCTGGAATATAGTCGTAAATATTGAGAGATCGACTTTATTTTCGGAAGTATAAAACTCAAAGAAAAAAAAAAGTGCCCTGTTGTATTTAAGCAATCGAGGGTAAGTTGGTGGCCCTGACCTACATTCTTGGTAGATTATGTGCATAGAAATTTTTAGACTTCTAGCACCTATGGTAACTGAGATCAGATAGGAGGAAGACTTTTATCCATTACTGAATACATTTTGAGATCGAAAATTTGTCTCTAAACATTAAAAAATCAAATTTACATAACGAATACATCGAACCATGTTTTTCTCCCGTCAACTTTTTCATGAAAAAAGTGCAGAAACTGTCCACAGTGTCTCCTGTCCGTCACAGACCACTATATCAAAAGAATAATGAAAACATGTGTTTCAAAATAGATAGAATAAAACAATATCCGTATGATTAACAAACGACAGCTACATCATGTTAATCTTTCAGAGATTGTGATAGCATCTTTTATTTTTTTTTGTCTATAGACTATGCAAATACATGCTGCTGTATTTCGTGATGGTGAAACATTAAAAAAAGGTTGTAAATTAATGGATGATGTATTCCAAGAACAAAAAAATCTTAAACTAACAGATCGTGGTATTATTTGGAATACAGATTTAATTGAAACACTTGAATTACAAAATTTATTACTTAATGCCATGCAGACAATATATGGTGCTGAAGCACGAAAAGAAAGTCGTGGTGCACATGCAAGAGAAGATTTTCCAGTATAAGAAAAATTAATTTTTCTATTTTATTCAAAGAAAATTTTATTTTATTTTTCTTTATTTAGCAACGTGTTGATGAATATGATTATACAAATGCAGAAAAAAATCCAATTGCTAATCAGAAAAAGAAACCATTTGATCAACATTGGCGTAGACATACTTTATCATATACAGATCCGGAAACTGGAAAAGTAAAAATTATTGAAATAAATAAATTTTATTAATGTTTTATTTTGTTTTTTCTTAGACAACATTATCATATCGAGCTGTTATTGATACTACCTTAGACCAAAATCGTTGTGCATCAGTACCACCAAAACCACGTGTTTATTAAAGAAAAAAAAAAGCAATGATATGAGATCTGCCAACATAGAACATGAACATTAGATTATTTTCCCAACATTAATTTTCTCTGTCAATATTTTTTTTCTTTCCATTTTCAAGAAAATACATTATAAATTTAGTTTATCGTATATATCATATTCGTTATTCTTATTTTATTGTGTAAACTGATATAGATCAGAAATAAAACATGGTATTACCGGACAATTAATTATCTCAAAATATTACTTGCACAATTTTTTTTTTCATATAATTGAATATAAAGTAAATTAATAAATTCGAAAATTCAAATGTCTTGTGTAAAATGAAAATTTGATATGAAACTTTTGAATGACTTTAGACTTTCCTCACAATAGGTTTTTCACTTAGAATGATTCATTTGAGCTGAAATTTTAAAGAATACGTCCGTAGTTTTTGTCTGAATAGAATTTTGAAATTCGTTTCTATTCAGACTTTTTTTTATGATCATTTTAGTACATATGGGGTTAACAGAAATCAACTATAAAAAATTCGATCAGGCAAAAGTTTACTCTTATTTAGACCTTAAAAAAAGAATATTGTTCATATCTTGAGTCGGGGTGGAAAGTATTTCAATTTTTCTGATTCAAAATCAGATTCTGAGAAAAATAGTAAATAAGTTTAAATGTAATTCTTCTAGAAAAAAAACAAACATTTATAATATATTTAAGTGAAATTTTTAAAATCACGTAACAATTGCCGTAAGCTAGCATCGTCTGTCTTGCTTAAATTATATAAGAATGTTTATTCACAAGTATAAAAGGTGGTCTTCTCAAACCTAAAGTCATATATATTCCGAGAGAGAGAGAGAAAACTTCGAATTTTCTTTTTCAAAAAATCGATTTTCTCACGAAGAGGTCTTAATATGATGAATGAATCGAGAAAAAAGAAATTATCAAAATAAAACTTATTCAATGTTAAGACAAATAAGTGATAATTAGAAAAATCGCCTATTATATTTATAATATGGCACACATACAATAAAAAGAAATGGATATAAGTATTACAGTGCTGGATTTAACCCTTTACAGCCGGATGTATCCATTTGGAAACATGAAGTCAATGTTTTACGAAGAAGTAACTTGTAGTGATGATGTGAAATGTTTTGACGATTTGATAAATAAGTTAACACATTCACGTGTTTAGAAGAAGGAAATAACACTCACCAAGAAAATGGCCGACTCTATCCAAAATGCTCCAAAATAGCGTCCGTATAGAAATAATCCTTTTCTCGTGTCTCTAAATAATCAAACTTCGAAGCAAGCAGTTGTTAATTTTCCTTCATAGACCTACTGTCTATTGGATTACTAAGACGGATTATTTAAAAGATCCGAATAATAAAAAATGGGAATGTATCCATTTGGATACATCCGATCACTAAGGGACAAAAATTTTGAAAAAGCCATTTCTTTTTGTCCAGCAAAATTTGATATTTTATGGTTTTTCTTACATCTATATTTGTAGATGAAATCACACGTTGCCTGTTTGTCGATGTTTTGCAGTCCAAAGCTTAAATATTTCTAGAATGTTCTAAGATTCTGCAGTACAGTGCAATAGTAGCTCAATTTTTTTCGAAAATTCCTATAAATTCAGGAATATTGTAGAGAGTTGCTGAATATTTCGTGATAGCCTAGTTTGGAACACTAGAAAATGTTCAGAAACTCTTTAGAATGTTTCTGAATTTCTAAAACTTTTCGGAAAAAATTGAGCTACTATTGCACTATACTGCAGAATCTTAGAACATTCTAGAAATATTTAAGCTTTGGACTGCAAAACATCGACAAACAGGCAACGTGTGATTTCATCTACAAATATAGATGTAAGAAAAACCATAAAATATCAAATTTTGCTGGACAAAGCGAAATGGCTTTTTCAAAATTTTTGTTCCTTAGTGGTCGGATGTATCCAAATGGATACATGAAGCCATTAAATGCCGAAGCACTTATTGGTCCTGGAAATAAACTTTTCCTATCTCCATGGTCTAGGAGCAACGAAAATCCATAAAAAGACTTTTTTGTTACTTGTCTTCTAGTAGCCGGCTGGAAAGGGTTAAGACAATAGGTTTTGGAGTTTCTTTTGAAAATTTTTGACTTTTCTTCAACAAGACAATGATAAATAGCTTCATGATAATTGATGAAGGAATGTTTCGTATTATTAAGTCGCTTGAGACTATTGCCATTTGTTCAGTTTTGATGAATAGTGAAAAAGTCTGTTTTGTTTTACGCGATTTTTGTCCTATGAATATATAGGATCACTGAGAACTTGGATGATCGAATTTTGTTCATAGATATGTCTTATAATCAGTAGAAACTCTTCTAAGTTTGAGTCAGAACTAATACGTCCTTGTTAAGATAGCCTGATTTGGACTATGTTTAAAAAGAGAAACTATGAGACATATCTATGGATAAGATTTCATTATTTTTGTATTATTCATTAAGATCAATCGAATGGCAATAGTGTCAAGTGAAAAACAATTTGACAGCTACGAGCGTTTTTCTCTTCTACTTATCACAACAGTTACACTCATTATTAATACACAGATATGGTTCAACTAAAAGAAGAACTTCAGAACATTCAATTCTAAAAATCGTTCTTTAGTTTAATGTTTGGATATTTTACTGCTTAAGAGTTTTATCAAACGAAATTCTCAACTCATGAAAGAATTGCCTGAAGTAAATCAGTACTTTTGACTGAAGCTATACGAGATTTCAATGCTATACCTTCTATGGAAGAGATATTATATGCAATGGAGATATAATTTTATGTCTTGAAAAAAGTTTTTCATATTACTTTCGTCTTTTTCTAGTTAATATTTTCTATTTTGAATAAGATTTACTTATATAGATAAAATTTTTCTCTCAATATTCCGTTTACTTATTTTAGTTTCAAAATAGAAGACCAAATATGATCAGTCATTTGGAATGATTTATTTTGTCTAGTATCAAACATTTGATAGATTACTATGTTATGTTTAACATCTTGCATGTCAATCATAATTCATTGAATAACGAAGTCTTTAAAACGAAATTTTCCTTATCAATACCATACGATATATTAATAAATTCATTTTTATTCGAAAAACAACTATTCTCATCACAATAGAAGTATACAGAATAATCAATCTATTATAATCTTTATTTAATTAATTTTAACGATTCTTCAGACATAAATAAAATACAATAAGACTACTAAATAGTCTTATTATTAAAAAAAAAGTAATAACATTCTTTCTTTAATAAAAATAAGAAAGAATAATACAATGTCAAGTCTATTAAAATTATTAAACAATAATGTGTATTCTAAAATGGAATTGATTCAGTTGTTAAGCCATATTGTGTAAAATGAGTTGATAGATCATTTCTACTAGCTAATAAATAAAAATAAACAATAAATTTAATCTAACAAAAAAAAAAAAATTTCATACTTAAATAAAATGGATTATTATGATCAATTTGTCGTTCAGTTTTTTCATCATAATTTATTTTTGATAATGATCCATTAACAAGATTTTCATAGGGTGGAACATAATTATCATTTATTTCATTATAGACTTGGTGTTGTTGTTGTAATGAAGTATTGTAATTATAATTTTGTTCATCAATATCTAATGATGTTTGTTGTTGTTCATTAGTGAATATATGTTGAGGTGGAGACTATATAGTCACAAAAATTTATGATTAATATTAAATAACAAAACAGTTACATACAAGATCTTCAGTAATACCAAGTTGTTTGATTCGTTCTAATAATTGTTCAGTTTGAAGTAATGAATCTCTATAAGTTGTTAAATAGTTATGTGGATCTTCAGGTTTAATACCTAATCGTTCAACATTACGAATAATTCGAGTTTGTACTGGCTCGTATCTTAAATATTTAAAATACAAAAAAAAAATAATAATAATAATAAAGTTTTATATATAGTACACTATAATAATATTTTTTGGTGGAGGATAAGGTTTAGGTTCTTCAGCTCGTTGAACAATAACTTTACGTTTTTGTATATTTTCATAAGGTATCCATCGTTCAATGATAACATCACGTGGTTTAGGTGGTAATGGAGGAATTTTTTCAAGGATTACTGGTCGTGGTGGTGGTGGAAGTGGAGAAAGAGTTTTTATTACAACTTGTGCTAAATGAAGAAAAATGAGATTTTGTTTTTGGAAAATCTAATAAAATTTGTACTAACGAGTTGTACTATCAGGTTTTGGTGGAGGTTTTTCACGAAGAATAATTGGTGATGGTGAACGTGGAGGTTGAGCTTTTTGACGAATAATCTATATAGAACATAAATATTTATTATTAAATAGAAAAGAAATTGAAAACTTACAATAGGTGATAATGGTGGAGGTTGAGGTGGTCGAATTTCACGAATGATTATAGGTCCTTGTTGTACAGGTGGTGGTTGTAAAAATCGTACAATAACTTTTTGATTATAAACAACTGGAGTTATCATAGAAGGTTTTCGTATAATTTGTGGATTTGGATCATTATATAAATGTTTTGTACGAATAATAGTTTCATAATCCATATCAGAATTAATTTCTTCAAATGATAAATTTTTATTATATTGATATATATCATCATTTTTTTGTATATCAAGATTTATATTTTTATTCGTTATTAAATCTAATTGTGATATATCTTGATATGAATGATCTATTTGTGATGGTTTATCTAATAATTGTTCCCAATTTTGAATATTATCATTTGTATTTATATGATGATAATTATAATCTTCATTATAATTATTAGATATTGTTTGAAGATTAAAATCTGTTGTTGGATATGTTTCTGAATATTGATATTCTTCATCAACATTAAATGATTGAGTATTATCATGATTTGATAATTGTGAATATTCATAAGATTGATCCATTATTGAATGAATTCTAGGAGATAGTTGATCGTTTTCGTTTGAATGTAATGTCATATTTCCTTGTCGATGAAAATATTTATTTTCATCAAGTGAAGTAACTGTATGCATCTACTCGTGTCGATTCTTTCGATAGATATTAGTTCTCTCTCGCGCTCAATATGAATCGAGTCGATCGGAGACGACAATTTAGTAATTATTGGTCAACGATGACAAGTTACTTTAATTGAGTACGTGTCATTGAAAATTCTTCTCTTTCTTCTTTTTTTTGCTTCGTATGTCATTATTATTTCTTTTCGTTTTCTTATTACATATTTATAAATTGAAAGTGAAAAAGTTATATTACATGAATAACAAAAAGATGAAACTGTTGATGATCGTTCATGTGTAACATATAAGATATTATTCTCCTTGACATTACTATTTTTATACAATAAACTAGTGTTCTATTTCGTAGACAATATCAAGGAAAATATTAATAAAAAATATATATCATTACAAAATGTCTCTTGGTAATTATTTGTATCGTTATCAATTATGTTTAGAAATTAGAAATACTTTTCTTTTCTTTTTTTTTAATTTTAGACTAATCAAAACAAGGTTAAATCATATATATATATTCTATATATATATATATATTGGAAATAAACCCACACCCAATATCTTTCATTTTCTAAGAAGGAATAATAAAGAAACTCAAACTAAAATCTATAAAATATTTTTAAACACTAATCAAACGCAAGTTTTAAAATTTGAACACATTCTTGTTGATGAACTTCACCAATAGCCACTGCTGGTGTACCAAGTACATCTCGTCCAGCATATTTGAGCTAAAATAATGAATAAATACATTTTTTATTTATTCGTGAACTCTACCGAATATATAAAATGATCACTAGAATTCTACAAATATTTCGCATATGTAAATCTACTGATTACTTAAAGTAAAGTTTAATTTTTTTTTTTTTGTTATCTTTCATTTACTATTCTCAGATACTTATAGTGAAATTTTTGATATATAGAAAACAACAAATTTTGTTTTTTTTTTACTTTATACTTTAGGATAGAAAACTCTAGAAAATCTGACATTGTCATAATAAACTAGTCTCATTCCGAACTTGCTTTGTATAAAGTTTGAACTCAATAGTTATTTATAAAGGTGATTACAGCATTTTATTGAAAAATTGATGAAACTAGTTCGTAACCGAAAGCAAAAAATCTATACATGCAAATCCTTGGAGTCAATAGAGTTCAATTAATAAAGTAAGACTAGATATACACCAGTCCCAATCGGATTGATATCTACAAAGATTAATAGTTCATTCAATGAGTAATCTATCGGAATGGTACTCAGCTGACCTAAACACCTTGCCAGGCAAGAAAGATAAGACTCATTACAAAAATGATTTATCCATTTGTGAGTTTCTCTTGTCAGTCATGTACTCTCTTCAATATCCTAGGTAAAATCAAACAGTATGAAATACGGAAAGAATATCTCAAGAATTAATTCTATCGTTCTAAATGAGCAATTTATTCTTTTTGAATTATCAGAATTAAACTTTTCTTTTTTTTCACAAAAGATAAATTTTATAAAACACAATCTAAAAGAAATGTTAAAAATTTGAACTCATTCCATTTCTCCCTGTACTCCATAGACCATGACGAATACCCAGACAAACTATTACAGACCGTAACAAACATAATTGATGTACGATCAAAGAATGTCTCATTATATACATATGAACTGTTTCCTTATTGTATCTCCGTAGTATTACGTAAATAGATAATGAAGAAATGTGTTCCGAAATAGAATAAAGCAATCTCCTATGATTAAGCAATAGTAGCTACATCCTTTAATCTCATATGAATTGTGCTAATAGTTTTTTCTTCAGTGAGAATATTTTATTTTTTTTATCTTTTCTTTATAGTAAAAAATTTTTATTAATAAATATAAACATACATGAATTCCAATAATATTTTCAAATCTTGGTTTAACAAAAAACCAAGCACCTTGATTTCGATGTTCTTCTTGACACCAAATAAATTCTTTAATATTTTTATATTTTTTAATTTCTTCACGAATTTCATCAACTGGAAATGGACATAATTCTTCTAAACGAATTATACCAATATCATCTCGTTTTCGTTTATTACGTTCTTCATTTAATGTATAATAATGTTTTCCACTTGTAAATAAAAGACGTTTAACTTTTTCAGGATTTAATTTCGTCTAGAAAATTAACAAAAAAACAAAAAAGCTTTTATTTTTAATAAAAAAAACAAAAAAAGAATTTTAAATATACATTAGACATATTATCACTTAATACAGGTAAGAAACGAGTACCATCAGCCATATCTTTTAATGAAGAAATACATTCTGGATGACGAAGTAAAATTTTTGGTCCAGCAACAATCAATGGTTTACGAAAATTTCGTATCATCTACGATAAACAAGAAAAAAAAAAGAATTATTTTCTTTTTCTTTTTCTTTTTTTTAAATCTTCTTACTTGACGTCGTAAAACATGAAAATATTGTGCAGGTGTTGTTGGATTAACAATTTGCATATTTATATCATCACCATCAATACCATCTTCTTTACTATCAGTCATCTAAATAATATTGAAATTTATTTTTAAATATTAAAAAAAACAAACAAACAAGTCTACTATCAACCTGTAAGAATCTTTCTATATGACAACTACTATGTTCCGGTCCAGCACCATCCATTCCATGAGGAAGTAACATAATAATACCCGATTGTGTAAGAAATTTTACTTCAAAAAAAAAGAATTTGTTTATCTTCTTCTTTTTGTTTTAATAATAATACTTACATTCACCACCACTGATATAAGTATCAATAATAATTTGTGCACCATTAAAAAAATCACCAAATTGTGCTTCCCAAATAACAAGATTTTTCGGATCATGAGCACTAAAACCATAATCAAAACCAAGTACAGCTTCTTCAGATAAAATACTGTTGCATATCTTTAAAAGAAATAATTTTATTTATTCAATGTTTTGTTTTTTTTAAAAATAAATAATGATTAGACATACTTCAAGAAAACCTTGTTTAGAATCTAAACCATTAAGTGGAATATAAACATCATCATCTTTTTGATTAACAAGCATTCCATGTCGTTGACTGAATGTACCTCGACCAACATCTTGACCACTAATACGAATATTAAAACCTAAGTCAAAATAAAAAATAATATTCGATTTCATTTATATAAATCAATAAATAAACCTTGAAGAAGTAATGAACCAAATGCTAATGCTTCAGCTGTTGACCAATCAAGACCAGTACCTGCTTCAATACGTTGTTGACGTTTTTGTACATGTGAACGTGCAATAGTTGTATGAACTTGCTATTAAATAAGAAATAATTTATTAAAAAATAAAATAATAATATTATTACTTACAAATTCTTCTGGTACATCAACAGATTTAACACCAATATATTTAAGTAAATTTTCATTAAGACCAGTATTCCATTGAGTACGAGTTGATTTAGCTTGTATCATTCCAGACCATTGTTGTTGAAGATGAGGAGCCTAAATTAAAATTAATAACTATTATCATTTTTTAAATAGAACACAGGTGAGTAGAATCCTTATAACTTTTTAATAGAAAGAACTGCAGAGCTGTAGTTTCCAACATTCAAAAGAGGACAGTCGAGGACACAGATCCATGTAAAACAGCAGTGAACAATAAATCGATCGGTGAGATAAATGCTCATTTCAAGCGGAAAAATGCTATCTAGGTCAAAAATGAATTTTCTTTCCATTCGGTGCATATAGGACGACTGTCATATACATATATGGGTATGTGTACACATTTCATTCCTCTATGACTACCATTCAGAAAAGAAATACGTGAGAAAACAACCCCTTTCATGCATACGAAAAATTACGTTATGTCATAGATCATATAATTTTCATCATTCTGTTAACAATCTACTGCATGCTATAAAGATGCTATATTCACTTGGAATAATTGATAATAACAGCGTCAATCTCTTAAGATACAGAAAAAATCCGTTGCTTCGAATCATTCTTCTTATCATGTTGAGCATTATTTCTGTTCATTTTCATTTCTCCTTTCCTATGAATGAAATCAATGTGAATCACCGCTATGTCGATGTTAACAAAACTACGACACGGAAATAAAAACTCTTTCATAAACATAACACGTCATTCAAAAAGCCGAAAATCCTCATGACATTGGAGAATATGATAGTTTACATTTTTCTATCTGATTTTCCTTATACTAATGTTAACTATTACAAAGAGTTTTCATTTTTACGCTGAATAACTATATATATATATATATACGTATTCACATAATGTGGTCCTGTTGTGACCTTTGTTGGAGAAGCAATTTTACTTGGAGAGCAATATTCCGCTTAGAGTTAACATTTATGACACCGATCGAATCGTTGTATAACCTTCCGAGGTGATGTTTATTTTATGTTTAAACAATTTTATCTAACCGAAACTTTGATGACTCTGTCCAAGGGAAGTTGTAATGTAAATGTTTCAAGGCATTAAAAAAGTTAGAATTCCGCAATTGAAACACCTCTTCACTTTAATGATATTCTATATTGATAAGTTACTTGAAAAGAACTTGTAATCTTTTATTTATAAAAACATAACTTCTCAGAAAAATACAAAATCAATCTTTTAGAAAACACTACCATTCTTCTTTGTCTACGATATCTGATTTGATACTTTCATCTTTTAATTCTGACTCAATTACTCGCTCTGAGTATTCATCAGCATTTTGAAATATCTTTTCAACTTTTTGTACGTTATGAAAATAACTATCTTGAAGGTGTGTTTGGTTGACTGCAACGCTCAAACAATACACTCACACCCAATGTATTAAAAAATTCAATATATTCATATTTCGTTTTCTTCCTTCATCGAATCACAAGACGTGACAGTCAAAAATGAAGACCGTTCAGCTAGCAAGAAAGGAACAATTGATTTTCAGATGATTTCTGGTTAAGCAACTTACAAAGCTGAACTGTTTATTTTTGAATTAGCACATGTTCTAGCAAACAAAAAAACGAACAGTTGACCATCAAAATTTCGATTAGATAAAGTTGTCTAAACATAAAATAACCATCGCCTCGATGATCACCATGCTCAAAAACCTGTGAACCAAGATCTTTCTTCTTTTTCCTAGCGAGATTTTTTCTGTTCTATAGCTCCTAGAAAAATGTCTCTATCTCGAGAACGAAAAAACGATTAATACTTGGTTTTTGCGTCATTTGAAAGAGAACTGTTTATAGGTCTGAGCTGCCGAAAAAAAAACTAAAAGAAAGTTTTTTTTGGACAAGGTGCTCTGTTTTCCTAATTTTGCTTCTCTATAGTTAGCCTGGAAAAGCTTTCATTTTTACATGGATCTGTGCCCCCTCCCCCACTAGACCCCGTCGGGGCCAAGATTTTTTGACCCGAACCCGGACCCGGTCGCTTAAATGTTTTGGATCTAAGTACGATTATAAATCAGTTTCGATAATGTATTCAAAAAGTCTTTTGTTGCTTTTTTGTATATTTTCTAAATACACTTAATTTCTTTTCTTCGTGAAATGAACAAAATTTTGAAAAAATTCACAATACATTGTATGCATCAAAGTTTTCTTCAGATCTGGACCCAATCCGAACCCGGTCACAAAAAAGTTTCAGACCCGGAACCGGCCAAAACGAAATTTGTAGACCCGAACCCGAACCCGTACCCGAGCGGGTCCTACCCGACGGGCTCTACCCCCCACTCTTACTGTTCCTTTTCGAATGCTGAAAATCACAGCTCTCCAGCTCTTTCTGTTAAAAAGTTAAAAGCATTCTACCCACCACCCATGTTCTATTTAAAAAATGATAATAGAATTTTATTTTATTTATTTTTTTTTTTTTTTTTGATTGAACTATAATTATTCTTTTACTTTTGGTTGATATTGATCAGCAATAGAAAATTGTTCTTCTAATGTATTTCGAAATGTTTGAATTTTTTTATTTAATTCTTCATTATTATTTTGTTCTTGTTTATAATATTCTTGTACTTTTTTATACATTGATGGTTGTGTAAATGTTGGATCATCAAGTTCATTATGTCCATGTTTACGAAAACAAACAAGATCAATAACAATATCTTTACGAAATAGATCACGATATTCACATGCTAATTGAGTAGCTTGTGCAATTTCCTAATTTTAATATGATTTCAATAATAAATTTGATGACAACAAAAGAAAAGAGAAACGATAATTACCACTGGACATTGACCATTGACATGAATAACTGGACAATTAACAACTTTAGCAAAATCAGTACAATAACGTGAAGAACTTTTATAAGAAAAAAAGACATT
Organism: Rotaria sordida; assembly: GCA_905250125.1. NCBI lineage: Eukaryota > Metazoa > Rotifera > Eurotatoria > Philodinida > Philodinidae > Rotaria > Rotaria sordida. Next base: position 17,922 of record CAJNOL010001988.1, on the reverse strand, counting down.
GAATTTATATTATTTCGAATTCAATTTCTCATTTACCGTGCTAGATGTTGAGGTGTTGTATAACCAATTTGATTATTAGTAACAAGATGAATACTTCCACCAACTGAATAATTTGGTAAATGACTCAATTGAAATGTTTCAGGTATGATACCCTAAATAAACATTATTCATAAGTACAAACAAAAATTTTAGAAACGTAATATTTTTTAACCAAAACCAGTTTTCTAGATTCTATCAAAAACGTTTTTCAAACAAGTTCATCTGACAGTCAAAGTATTTTGATGTTCTTGAAAGTATATAACATAGTAAATTCATATAAATAAAAACAACAGAAAGCAGTCTTTTTGGACGGCTTATCGCACAATGATTGTCATTAGCTGTAAATAGGTTGTTAGAATTCGACGGTTTTAAAAACTATCCGAAACCGAGACCACTGGATTCTATAGGTCGTGTAGAGCTTGACGACACCCCAATGTTTCCTCTATTAGATAAACTTGCTTACAAAACAGTTTTGATAGAATTCAGAAAACTGGTTTTTGTTGTCTAAAGATTCTTCGATTTGTTTGACCAGTTACCATTAAGGATAAAAATCCTTCATTTCTGAACTCTTTGCCTTTATCTTGATATATAATTTTATACCTGTCCAGCGAAAGATGCATCACCATGTACTTGAATACAAAGTGCTTTATCACCATGTCGACCAACATTTTCTGTATCAGCATAATGACCATCTTTAAGAGATAATTGACATGCACGAGTTTTACCAACTGCAACTGGATTATTAGCCTTTTTTATTGTTAATTAAAAAAAAAAACCAATAAGATTAATATAAATAGATTGAAAGATTAAATTTACTTCTAAATGTGATGGATTAGGAATAAGTGAAACATGAAGTTTTTTTCCATCATAAGTTAAATCAGTAGATGTATCTAAATATATTATTGATTTAATGTAGATGATTATTAAAAATCAATAAATAATTTTACATAAATGAGAAAGAACATCACCAGTTGATTTTACATCTTTTGGAAATTCATGTTTGCCTTTTATTTTTCTAAACATTGTTGCTGCTGGATAATTAAGTAAACAAACAAGTAAATTATTTCGACCTCGATGTGGCATACAAACAATGACATTTTCAATGTTCACTATTATTTAGATAATTATTTTTTGTGTGTTAGACAAGTTAAAGAAAAAAAAAAAGTTATTTATTATTTTTAATAATAACATACATTGAACAGATTGTTTAAAAACTAAATCAAAAAATGCCATCATGCCTTCTGCTCCTTCACCACTATAACGTTTCAATGTTGGAAATTTTGCTTGAAGAAATTGATCAAATGTCTATGAATAATATTTAAAGAAAATATACAAAAAATAAAAAAGATGATCGATTTGTAATATTAACAAGATGACTATTCATTTTATCTTTATATGTCAATCAAATGATCTTCTTCTCATGGGAAATCATTACGATAATCAGAGATAGCAAAAGAAAAAAATGAACGTCTTCTTAGACAGAATAATATAAAATGAATAATCACTCATTATTATCAATAGAATTCAAGCAAAACTTCAAAAAAGAACCACAGATGTTATTCATATATGTATCATTGTACCTCACATTTACGCATCTGTTCAGCAATTCTTTGTTGAATATCAGATGAAATTGTCGGTGATGTACGTAATTGTTCAAATCGACGAGCAATCCAAAGACGTTCAATATCATTCTAGATATTTTGCACATATATATATAGATAATCATATTTGTCTATTTGAACTTACTTCAATATATTCACATTCTAAACTTATTGATTGACAATAAATTTCATTGAGTTGTCGGATCCAATCATCTTTTGTTTTTGGTATTGATTGTTCTGTTGATAAACCAAATAATGAACGAGCATCATGTTCATTTTCAATATGAAAATTAACTGTAAATAAATTTTGATCTAATTCAGGAATTGATCTGAATAATTTTAATTCATTAAGTTTTCTTTCGTTTTTTTTTTCGATTAATAAATAAATAGATTTTTTTTCTCACGTGTTTACATTGATTCCCAATGGATCGATTTTAGCTAGACGATGACCGTGCTTACGATAAGCATCAATGAGTAATGCCGCATGAGGATTAGCTTGACGAGCTTGATTGTAATCACCTACATATTGATAAAGAAATAAAATTTCATAATCAATATGACATTATGTATAAATATATATTCACGAAGAATTTTCTCTATTTCATTAGTATTTCCAATAGTTTTTAATTGTGCATTAAATCCAAATACTTTTGATTGATATTTATATGTTCTTATAAGATTATTTTGAATAGATGCTAATCGTCGTTGAACAATACGCAGATGCATCTGAAAACATAGTGACAGATGTCAATAGGGGTGAGGATAGCTTATTTCTTTTTTCTTTCTCTAGATAAAACCATCTGCTATATTATTTTTCAATGACAAAACGTCTTCCTTCCACCATGGGTAGTGATTGTTCAATAAAGAAGAGGAAACAAAACAAAACAAAAAAAACAATAGAAAAGTCAATTAAAATGTGTTAAAGATTCATCGCACCAATCCGAATATGAACTCTTTTTTGTTTTGTTCAACATCATCAAAGATAAGAAGACAGTAATATTCATTTTAAAAATTTTTCCTGCGAAAGTAATTGTGAATGCATTCACCCGGCTGTGATATATGAGACAAAAAAAAAATTGACAATCCAATTCACTTCCGTCGGCATATGGTTAGATGATTGTCTTGACCAAAAACAGAAGAAAAAAAGAAAATGAAAGTTATGTTAATGAGAGAGAACGAGCAACTGGTACAAAATAAAAAAAAAAAAACAATCAAGCAAAATGAGACGGTATACAAACACAAGACAACAATGAAATGAAAACAAAAAAAAAAAAAAAGAAGAAGGCGTGGAGTGTGTTATGTGCTTTATCCTATACTATATGGACACTGTTCACGACAATATATGTCCAAATAATTTTTTTTTTTTTTCATTCATACCTGAGTAATTTAGAGTCATGTAAAAAGCAGAAAAAAAGAAAACAGAATTTTAATAAAAAAATACGATAGACTAGAGAAAGTAAACGAGTTTTTTTTAACGTTGATGAATATGTAAGATAAGTAAAAATGATAATAACATAGATGAAAATGATATTATCATTGAACTATTTGATGAAAGTGATCGTATTTGATTAACATCACGTACAATATTTATAATTCGTTTTCCTTTATCAATACCATTAACATTTAATTGTACACTAAAACCATCATTAAGTAATTGTTGATAATAATTTTCATCAGTTTTATTTCCTTGTCCATTAATTATTTTTGTTATTGGCATTGATATTAATTTATTTTTATTTAATGTAAGTATACTTTTATATTTTCCATATGATTCATTTTTAATATTAATTATTATACCACCATTATTATCAGATAATAATGGTTTTTTATCTGTTTGACGAAACCATATTAATGTTGGTTGTGGATTACCACTAAATGAACATTCAATAGTTGATTGATTTTTTTTTGGATCAATATATTGACTTTCATTACATTTAATAAAACGTGGTGCAAATAAAACTTCTAAAACTTTACTTGCTTGTTGTTCAGTATTACCTATTAGAAATCAAAAAAAAACATAAAAAAAAAAAAAAAAAAAAAAAAAAGAAAATTTATATCAAACCTTGTAAAACATTACAATATATTGTTGAATTATGCCAATCAGCTGTAGGTTTTATAGTTGCTTCCCAAGTAAATTTTTGTGGATATATATTATTATTTGATAATGAACTTTTTCCTTCATTTGTTATTTCTTGATGATTACGAAGAATTTTATGTCCAACATAAGGATAAAAATTTTCAACTTGACATCTTATTATTGTTTTTGTATCTTCATGTAATGGCCAACCAGGTTCAATAGACCATATTGGTGTAGATAATTTCATAACATCTAAATTTCGACTTTGACTTCCTAATGATTCTTCACAATCTGGACAATTACATTCATATTTAGCTGAATCTTCAGTTTGTAAACTTCGTATACGTATATGATTTTTACCTTCATAAAGATAACGTTTATTTTTATTATTTTTAAATACATCTGGTGAATCTGATGTTGGTGATACTAATAATTGACGTGATATTGCTGTATGTTTACCAGTTATTAAATCAACATACCATAATTGAGCAGAATCAGTACGTTCATTTGGATTAAGTATTTCACATTTAATTTCAATTTGTTGATGAATTGACATATATTTTTCATCAGGAATAAATGTTAATTTTATTGTTGGTCGAATTAATTTTACAGTTGGAATAAGAATTGTAATTATTAATATTGTTATCATATACATTCTTTAAATATTGAATCTAAATAAAAGTAAAAAATGGAATAATCTCAAGGTTTATTTTAAAAGAGTTTTTTATTTTATTTCCCTCAATCAATCAAATAAAGTAAATGCATTGTGTGAGAAGTACATATTTGCATAAGTTTTTTTCTTCTCCTTCTTCTTCTTCTTTTTCTCATATTTGGAATTTTTTTTTGTATCTATGGAAAATTTCATTAATTTTATTATTACTAACAGGTATAATAAAAAAAATGTCATATAAGGTTTTTTTGTATTATTTTTAGTATATCAAAAATTAAAAAATCTTTCATATAATAGAATAATAATAATAATAACAACACATACCAATTAGTTATTATGCTTATTGTTATTGTTTTATATTTAGTGTCTGTCGATTGTTTTTTTTTAATTCTACAGATTTATATTAAATTTTTTGCATATTGTAGTTGCTATTATTGTTATAGATAACAATAACTTTGAACTGTACTAAGCTTTTATCCTGTCTTGCTTTTGTTCTTCTTCCGACTTCCGTGTAAGTAGTTGAACGGCCAAATGATGGTGATCACGATAGAGAAAAAGAGAGACTATGCTCGTATCTTTTTTTCTCTCTCTCTCTCTCTTGCTCTCATTTTTTTTTCGGCTCTTTCTCTCTCTCTCTCTCTCTTTTTTATGCAATGTACGAATGAGAGTATGTGTGCATGTCTTCGGTCAAGTGCTTGTAGAAAAGGAATACTATCCCAACTAGAAAAGAAAGAAAAAAAAAAAAGAAGAAGAAGAAAGAATATTTCACCAGTCAATCCACTGGAAACATGTAGAGAATGGACACCTGCTTAAATTGAATTACTATGCAAAAACGGATATTTTCTTTCTATTCTATGTATGATGTGATTCCAGTTCAATAGGTCTGGAAAATCTCTTTACTTGCTTGATATGTACGAATAAAGAAAAGAGGAAAAAAAAAAATTCAAGGCTAAAAGCAGATAGTTTAACCGATGAACAAGAGAGTGAGCAAGAAAGAAAGAAAGAAAGAAAGAAAGAAGGAAAAACATTAGCACCACAAACACATCGGACATCTCTCCTTTTTTAATTTCCTCATTTTATTCTTCTCATCATTAGAAAAAATGCATGCATGTGTCTATCTATTTTATTTTTCTATTCTAAATAAAGAAGATCCCATAGAGAGATCGCCTCATGAATGTTCAATATATATATATATATATAGGCATTAGTCTAAAAAGAGAAAGAATACAAATGAATGTTCGAATGAATGGCATATGTGTCTATGTATATAAGTAAGACAGATGGCTTTGAAAATTAGTAAAATTGTAAATCCCTTTGGTCATCATTAGAATAATTCTTATGGCTGTATTAAATGAAAAAAACAAAAAGGAAGCAGAACACCTGCTTAGAAATATATGTCATTCAGTTTTTTTTCTTATTGTAATACTCAGATATTATTACTATTATTTCATAATTTCCTTAATCAACTATTAATGGTCATTATTTCATTTGACCATATATATATATTAAGTGATGATTGTTGGCACCGGATGTGGGAACCACATTTAGTATCCATAATGCGCTAAATCGTAACAAAACATTAATAACCGAAATGATGATAACCCTGAATAGAACTCATAATTATTTTCTATGGTACTCATGGCCATTTACATGCCAAAGAAGCATAGCAAGTAGAAGAAAAAACGATTAATCGAAGATACACAAAGATCTATATATATATATATATACATATACAACAGGCGTAAGATAACAATTTGTCAGTCCTTTAAGGCAAAGTATTCCGTTAATCATCAGATGTTGTCATTGACTGTTCAATATTTTGATGTGAGTTACTATTTTGTATACACATTCTTTTGTGTCTACAAATCTCCTCCTCTTTCCTTTTTTTTTTTTTTGTGATTATTACATGATACAAATGATAATAGATGGCAAATGCAATGTGTGTCTAACATTTGAGGGGCGGAGTATCAGACAAAATACGATTGAATTTCTTTTTTTCGTTATTTCAGACACTAAGTATTAATTGTCATGTATTGATGTAATCTATGATGCAACAATAGTTGAATTCATTTATGTAGAAGAAATAACGGTGAAAGCAAAAATCCTTTTTTTTTTTTTATTATTCTAATGAATAATTTAATCCAACGATGCGCAAACGTGCTGTCTTCTCAATGGTCTACATTTACTATGTAAATAATGAAAACAAAGAAGCAAGATATTTATGATGGAACAATGATGAGATCTTTTTTTTTTTCTTCGTCTTTAAGTTTAACAAATATGATAATCATGAAACTTGATATTTTACTATTGTAATGATTTTCAAAAAAAAAAAAAAAAAAAAAAAAAAACAAATCAATCACTATTATTCATTTATATGAAATGTTTGCAAACATTTCGTTAACAATAAATCACAACTATAGATATATAAATGATAGATGATGTTGTTAAATAAATAGAATATAAAATTAATTCTCAAGTCAAAAGTAAATTTCAATAATCTTTTTCTAATAAAAAGGTCATACGGATGTTTCATTCAAAATGACTGCTTGTCACAAATCATTATGAATAATGATTACATAATGTTAAGAATGTGTTAGGCTTACTGTCTTAATAAAAATCTTCATTTGAGTTTTTTTTTTCTCTCTCTCTCTCTATATATATATATATATTTTCTTTGTTACATAGAATGCCTTATCCCTGAGCGGCAATGATGCCGATGATGATTATTCATTTTTTTTTGATTTAGAATACTGAATGGTCTCTTTCTCTGTTGAATATCATGCATGACATGTCACTGCCCCGTCGTTGTTGTCTCTCTTGCTCTCTGTCTTGTCATAGTAAAGCATGGATGCATAAGTTTATACTCAAGAGAAAACTATTTCTCATGAGAATTAGACGTGTGTATAGCAGACCATCACTATACTTAATCAATTGTAGAAGCCAAAGTAACACTATTGAAGTACATAGAAAATCGAATCACTAACTCAACTTTCAAGTAGACATCAATTGATATACTGTCGTATAGCAACGACATGTTCTTTTTTTTTCTTCTTGTTAAGAAACGACATTGCTAGCTGTTAAGTGTCATGGCACCATTCATGTACTTGCTTTTATCTATGTTATCGTTAAGAACCCTTTAGGGGCCAAAAGTCGTTGACTAATCATATTGCATACTGATCTACTTCACATCTTGCCTGCCCTGAAACCAATCTCGGCCATGAAGGTGTACGTGTGAATACTATGTTAAATTTAATTGACGGAACTTGTGTTTTATGGCATGTTCCATTCATTTTAAAGTTAGGCATTAAAATATGTGTATAACTTTGTTTAATTCACTTTTTTTACTTTTCTAAATGTATGTAGAAGTAAAAGTGTATCATGCATGTTAACGGAATAAATTTGATTAAAAGATAAGAGATAAAACCTAAAAGACGATTCAAGGGCAAATACATCTTCTTCATATTAAGACAAGAGCACATCAAAAGCTATACTATGTAAGTATTAAGGAATTGTGTTAGGTTAAGAAAGAAAGTGATAGTAAACAAAAAAAAATTCCTTACATATTCGGCATTCTCAAGGATGTTCATCAAATATATACATAACAACGGATAATTATATTTAGGAGATTTTTTTTTTCTATTTTCATCTGCTTACTAAAGAAATAAAAATAGAAATCAATCATATTGAAATTCGTTTTCACACATATATTCAATTAATCTAAACAAAATCAAGTACGAACTTATTTTAAATAATCAAGAGAAGTTGAATTACCATAAACAAATACATAAAACTCTCTTATGTATTAATTTTAACAGTAGATTTATGTAGATATTCATTAATTTTCTAATATATACAAATTTTTAGAATAGGAAAACAAATCTATCAATAGAGACTATGCATATTTATCAATGATCCGATCATTTCTTTTATTTTTCTCTGTATGTATGTCAATTATATGATCATTGATGTTTGTCATAAAAGTTAATTTATTATTCATATACAATGAAATAAACCAATAATTACAAGTAATAAGAAAGAATTGTTAAGCTCTTGAAGTGAATAAAAAAGAAATGTATGATTATTAACTTTTATTCACATTTTATAATGATTTCACATAAATCATCTTAATGAAATAATCGATTTTTTTTTGCTCGAGTATTCAATGGCAATCTAATCAATATGTCGTTCTATTTTTTTTTTACATACAATAAAATAAAACTGCTTTAGAATTTTCAGGTTCATTTATCTTATACTCTATGTAGTTAACCTTTCCTATTGACAATAGTACTGCCATTTACAACATTTCCTAGCAAGAAAAAAAAAAAAAAGAAAAACGAACGAGAAAAAAAGTACAGTATAGTTTTGTTTAATTCTATGAATCAAAATTAATTTGAGCGAATATTTAAAACTTCTTATTGCATTTGAATTGTTTTATGGAATTTAAAATTAATATACGACATAATATAAATGTCAATCATACAAATAATAATAATAATAAACAAGAACATTCTATCATAACTCGTTTTTTCATCGAGTAATCTTCTCAAATTTCTCAATCAACAACATATTGACAATAAATTGCCATTAAAGTATGCCTTAGGTACTTATTTTTACAAGGTCGATAAACAATACAATTGGAAATGGAATGTTATCTGTATAACATCAATCAAATATGTCGAAGATGTGTGGTCATTCTATATACACACACATATGGTCTACAGAATCTATCAAATGATTATAATAATATGCTTTTTAAAGTAATCTATGCAAAGGATATAATAAAATGAACATTATATTTTTTTGTTTCACATACTTGATAATTTACTTGGCATTTGTAGTTTAGAGGTTGTCTATCCATATGAATCATTTTTGTTCTCTGAAAGAAATAAAAGTGAGAAGATATGTCATTTTATAATGAAGAAAAATGAGTAATTACAAACGATTTTAATAAATGTCAATATCTTTCTTGATAACTATTGGCTCCAGAATATACTCTCGTAAAATTGCTGATAATTTAAGTAATCATAATATCAACAGTGTTGTTGTATTATTAAGAATGAAAAGTGATTGGCTAATATTATGGTTAAAAAAAGATTGATGATTGAAATATCATCCGCAATAAAAACAAAAAAATTTGCAATTAAATCTAAAGAGTTAGTTAGATTTTCTAATAAAATAGAAGTTATAAAAAAAAAGTTAAGAACAATTAATTCTTTTTTGTTTTTTGTATTTAATTTTTAAATAAATATTTCTTTTCAAGTACCATAAACCAAAATTTAGTGAAGAAAATAATGAAATTCATCTAATTATTTTTAAAGAAAATGAAATCAAGCAAGAGATAATAATTATTGAAAATAAACAATTTTCTTTCACTAAATTTTTCGATAAATGACAAATAATAAAATAAAACAAAACAAACAAACAAAAAAGAAAACAAAGCCTAAGTCTATGTCTATTCTTCATACAAAGGTTTTTGTTGTCCACCACCACTTTCATTATGTGTTTCAAATTGAATACGCATAGTTGATGATAAATTCATCATAGTTTTCCATCGACGACCTATTTCACGTACAATTGTTCCATTTTGAGCTTCAGATAACCAAAGACCTATTTTATGACCACGTACACGTATTGATACTACACAACCAGTTATAAAACGACTTAATGGTTGAGGATCTCTAGAATAGAACATATATACATATATTTTTTTTTTTTGCACAAAAATTTTATTATTTTTTATACGTACGAATCATGTGAAAAACAATCACCAATCATACCAAGTAATGTTTCTTGCCATAAATCATCGAGTTTCATATCTGGATTTCCAAATGTTAATAACCAACGACCACCATTAGCATTAGCTGGATCCTCTTTAATGAAAGATATTTATATTTAAAGAAAATAAACAAAAAATGACCTAACTTACCCCACATCGGACGAACTAAAATGAAAAACAACATTAAAAGTAAATTATAGAGTCTTATCTAGGAATACGATAATGTATAGTATGTGCCTCATTAGTTAGGCCTTATTCAGACTAGAGAAAGCCTAAAAAGAGCCGCATTTATGGATATTTCTTTATTTGGTTATGATCATTTTAGTGAGTTTCTCGTAAAACTCACATGCTCTTCAGTGTTGTATTCAGCGTGGGGTGGAGTGAGAGAGCAACGCTCTACTGCAGATCAGATTGATCCTACCGGCGTTTGTGGTTAGAGTACCATGTATCTGTGCTTCCGAAAATAAGCTTGCGCCCCTTCATCAGATAAAGACTATTTTAATTATTGAAATACCAGATTTTCTAATATATTCTACACAAAAATGCAAACTTTGTTTTATGATTTATATTCGAGACTCTACACTATACTCTGCATATCTCTTATATCCTATCTCACTATAGGAAATACTAGAAAATCTAACACTTTTCATAATGAACTAATGTCCATTTTACGAAAACGAAAAAGCGGTGGATGAATATTGTTTGAATAAGTTTTGATAGAAACAAGACAGAGTGCTGCAATTTTCACTGTTGAAAAGAGGAGATGAAATCTCATTGAATCATATATTACAAAGCAAAAAAGTAATTTTGTTTTTTCTTTGTAAGAATTGCTTGAAAAATTGATTAAGAGTTTTGAGTAGAATACTTATAACTGCTAAATGATTAAATGTAAAAAAGTGACGATTACGTAGTTTTGTAGATTTTCAACTAATGGTTTGAATGAACATCTATTAATAGAAAATTTTCTTAATAGGAGAAAGATTCACGTGTATGAATCTTTTTAGATTTTCTCTTGTTTCAATAAGATCCTTTAATCAAAAAAATCGATCTATTACTTAGCAAAGTAAACTATCAACTAGATTTCTCTTCTAGCTTAAATATTCAAAATCTTATTCGAGAAATGCACTAGAACAAAAGAGAAATTACGAATTTTCACAGATGACTTTTTATATTATTGACGTCAAATTATAAGACAAGTCAATGTTTTTTGAATAAGTTTCAATAGGAATATTATAGAGATCTATGGTTTTCACAATTCAAGAGAGAAGACTCGTGGATATCAATATATGATTAGTCAACAATTGACTTATCGAGTTGAAGATTTTTGAAAACGATTTTCTGAAGTCATCTCCATCTCTGTATGATATGACCAATTGATAGAAAAATTTCTTCTCTTTCAAAATTCCACACTCAGAGCTCACCTGAGTAGTCAATTGCTGGTCAATCAAATTTCGATGACTTCGGAGTCCTCTCTCTGAAATAGTGAAAACTGCACAGATATCTATGATGTTCCTATTGAAAATTATTCAAAAAACATTGTCTTGCCTTATATTTTAGCGTCGATAAAATTGTATGGAAAATCCATTGTTCTGCCAATCTTGATAGCTCTATTCAATGCTTTCATTAAATTTTATCGAATCTAAAAACACAAGATTCAAAATTGATCAAAACTTAGGAGTTTTAAGAGAAAATCTGACCAATTGGTTAACTTTTTTTCCATTATTCAAAAGAATTAAACTATAGTATCGAATAAAATATTCAAAATTGAGCATGGCTGGCATAAATCTGTAGATTCTCAATAGTATAGATTAGGAAGGTGTGGATTCTTCCAGACCAGGATCAAAAGTTTTATATTTTTTTTGTCGGATCCAGATCCAACCTTGTACTTTTTGCCAGGCTCGGTTACACGTTTTTGCGGATCCACTGCACCCCAGATGAGGAATATAGCGTCAAGATATAACTGTAAGTTGATTTTTTTTTTATGAGAATGGTGCTAGGTTTCAGTCCGAGTTCAAATTTTTAGTTTTTTTCGGATCTGGGCTCACAAAAACGTGGACTCGCAGCTCCCTATTACGGATAAGTTACTTTTAAAATCAACCTCTAGAAATTAGTACATCCATATCCAAAGGCAACATATTTCCAACATTGAGAATCACAAGTTTTCGTCAGTGGTTCATACTATTAATGATTAGATTAGAATACTATAGTTTGATTTCTTTGAATTACAGACTTAGTTGAATTTTCTCTTAAAAGTCATAAATTCCGACCAATGCTAAATTTGGGTTTTTAGATTCGATGAAATCTAATGGTAGCGTCAAATAGAACAATCAAAATTGAGTACATTTGCTATTAAAATCTTAGCAGGACAATGAATTTTCAATACTATAAAATAATCATCTTTGAAACCACGATCTAGAAATTGGTAAATCTCTAAAAATTTGACAAAATGAAGGTTGTAAGTAGTATCTGATCGAGAAACATTTAATTAAATTGTTAATCGACTATATTTGACTAATATAAAAATTAATTAAATAAATATTTCTTTTTTTTTTGCTATTGTTTAGAAAAATTTTCAAAATAATAATAATTTAATTTATATATTCTTACTTCCTGTTCTAAAAAAATAATAATCTGAATTAATTTTAGCTGTTGCAAGACGTGATGGTAATGCTAAATGATTATATGTTGCCCAAAAATCTTCGACAAATGCAATATCAATTAATTTAATTAATGATTTTTCCCAAACAATACGTTTATCAGGTTTAAGATACCAAAATGTCCATGAAAATTCTAATGGACTTTTTGGATTAACATTATCAATTAATAATTCTCGTTCTTTATTTAATTTATCATCTTGATTAGATGAATTATTTCTTGCATCCATAATTTGTATTTTTTAATAAATAAAAAAATAAAAAATAAAAAGAAAGAAAAACAACAATAAACGAGTGAAAAAAAAACATCTGGTTTACGACATGAAATGATTCATTTAGGTGTATCGAATTTTTATTGTCAATAAATTAATAAATGACAAAAATAAAAATAATTTAATATTAATATTTCGATAAATTTATTAGAAAAAAAAACTTTTTTTGAAAGTTTTTTTGTAACATGGAAAAAATTTCTTTGTTATTTTTGAAAAGAGATCGTTGCTAAGCAATGAACAATGATTACAAGATGGATGTCAAATAGATTAATTTAATCATATTATGGCTCATCTTCTTGGAAGTAAAGTTTGTATTGATAGTTTACGTGTTGATATTAATGATTTACAAAATGTTATTTATGATATTATTGGAAAAACGGGTTCACTTAAGTAAAAAAAGAAAAACTTTTTTTTCTATTAAATTGAAAATTTTCATATAGATGTCATTCATGGAAATATCCCGATAAACTTGCAACAGATGTTGATATGAATGAATTACTCGAACGTTATCAATATGGAAAAAATGATCTTGATAATCAAGTTTCTCATGTTATTTTATTTGAAATTATTATTGATAGGTATGTATATTTAATATATCGAGTTGAATTATATAATTATGTGACAAAAAATTTCATTAAGAATTTCAGAATTGAAAAAATTATTATTTTTTCAGGCAAGTAAAATATTCATCGTTCTCTAAATTGATTTTTTTTTGTAGTTTAAATGATTGATGCTTATCTTTTCTTCAAATATTGCTATTAGCACGAAAATACTTTTTTTTTGAATTCTTTTTTTACATGATTTGAAATATCCCTAGCTATTGAGCATAAATAGATGATTATGAATGTAGGATATACTTTTATTCTGGTTAGGCCACTATTTTCGTAAGAGAAATATTCAGTAAAACTCGATTCCATCTAACTGAATTGCAAAGCTTTCTACACTTGCAAAGAAGAACACATCGTGTGATAATGCAAAAATTTCTTTCTTTGATTTTTTTATTTTTTTCAGGCTATTACTCGTTGTACATGGTTCATGGCATTTTTTACATGAAATTCAAACTAAATTGTTATCAAGCACGATCGATTCATCATCGACTATTAATCAACAAACAAGTCTTAGTGTTGGTTTAGTAGTTAAAAAATATTGGAATAAATTATTACACTTATTTACTATACTTCAACAACATGAGGTTCAAATATCTGACAATGTCGAGAGGATAGACTAGAATTTTATAATTAATTATTCACTTTTAGACTAATCATAAACGATCACATCATACAACATCATCAATACGATCAAAATCAAATCTAAATATTGAAAAATATTGTCAAACAATTGAATCATCATTAGGTCCATGTTCATCATGTATTCAATTTCAACAATATCTTCACAATTATAGTGAAAGTATTATAAGTTTATGTCATTTATATAATTTACCATCATCTCTTGCACATTATCGATGTTCAACATCAACAATAGCTGAATCATTATATGATATTAATCAATGGTTTGATTGTCAAACAAAAGATTTTGATCGTTTATCAAAACATGTTGAATATTTACATAATACATTAAATAAAACAAAAAATGATTTAGATTTAAGTGAAAATTCTTGTAAACAATTAAATGAAACAAATCATAATTTAGAACAAATAATATGTAATGAAAAAGAATCAAAGAAAAAATTAGAAGAATTCCATAGAAATAAATTAATTGAAATAAAAAAATATAATGATCAATATCAATTAAGTTTAAATGAACAAATTAAATTATTAACTACAGAAAAAATTAATATTAAACAACAATTAAAAGAAATTACTGAAGAATATACATTAAGAGGAGAACAAATTAAACAATTAGGTAAACTTTTTTTATATACATCCACGAATTCGAGTACTTAAAAAAATATGAATTAAAAAGTTTTCTATCGAATAAAATTCGGAATATGAAAAAAAAAATAGTCACAGCGTTGAACATATTTTGATTTTCAATGAAATTTTTTTCTTTAGAATCATCAAAAAATGAATTAAAAATTCTAATGGAAGATCGTATCAAATCAGATGATTTAATAAAAACATTAGAACAAGATCGTATTCGTTTACAAACTGAACTTGATGTTGTAAAACGTGACGTTGAAGAACGTAATCGTGATTTACAAAAAGAACGAATACGTATTGAAAATATGATTCGACATGATGAAGTAAGGCAAAAAAAAAAACTTAATCTTAAGATTTTTTTAATTTTCCATATATAGAATTATCAATCAAAACAAAAAACACTTACTAAATCACATGAACAATTATCAAAAGAATGTGAATTATTAAAGTAAATATTCATTGTTTCGTCTTTTTTCTTTTTTTTGTTATATAATAATTTCTTTTTAAATTAGAAAAAAAATAATAGAATTAGAAATTGAACGAGATGAATTACAAAAATCATTTCAAATAATTCAACAACAAAATCAAACATCTTCTGATAATATTCAAGTTCAATCATTTATTGAAACACATAATCATGTTTTACAAGAAGTTACATCTCTTAAATCAAATATTGAACAACTTCAACAACAAATTCAACAAATGACTGAACGTGAAAAAAGTTTATTACAACATTCAAATTCAAATGGATCTATTCAAAATACATCAAGTAAATTATATACATATTATTCCCTTTTCTGAAAGAAAGGATTATACAGCGATTCAAAAACGCATAAAGTTTGTCTGTCCAAGCCAATCAGAAACGAGGTTTTTATTCATCGGATTTTCGACCACTCTGATGAAACTTTGCAATAGGTTTTCGGGGACGAAGAATTCGAATCTGAGGTCGGACTTTTGATCTAAACATTCATTGTTTGAGAAACCTACCAATCAGAAACGAGCTTTTTATGTTGTTAACATGATGTGTTGAAAAATAAAGACACCTAATAAAACCGTCAAGATGATTCAGTGGTAGAAAAATTCATAACCAAAGCTTAATTATCAAAAGACACGATTTTATTATTGAAGGAAGAACAACTCATAAAGTTACAGCGTCTGTCATTAAATGAGATAAATGATTATTTAAGTAAAACATTTCGAAACATTATTCAATTATTGAATCACCTCTTCAATTCTTTCTTACAAGACAAATGTGATTATTTTCAATAAAAAAAATATCTCAAAATCTTCTCTTTTTTTCTTTCAGAAAAGGATCAGCGAATCCGTAGGATGAACGCTACCTTGTATATTATTCTCATTTTTATTATATTTCTTTTTTTGTAGCAACAAATAATTTTGTTCATGATATGCAAAATGAAATGCGAACAAATGAACTTCGTATTGATTTATTACAAAAACAAAATGATTCATTAAAATTTTCATTAGGAAAACTTCAACATACAAATAATCATACTAATTCATCATTAGTAATAGACGAACAATTAAAAAATCAATTAAGACAACAACAACAACATACAAATGAAACATTACCAACAGTAAATTATGAATTTAATCTCAAACATTTAAATTTATGTACTTAGGAAACACACCAACATTTCAATAGATAAATATGCATTTCTCCACCTAACGAGAGAGAAAAATAAAGTATCTCTTTAGTGAAAATTTCAACTAACAAAGCATTTTATTTTTGGGCACAGGAGTGTGGGTTCTAGTCTTCTATTCATCTACACTCATACCGACAATCAGAGCTCTGGAAACGATCGTATTTCATTAGAATCGATCGAAAAGCAACGAGAAAAATCATCGTATCCGGCCGAAAAACACCGGAAATCGAAGGAATACGGAAGCAATTTTCCGGTTCGGAATACTGCTTCTTAGTTTCATCGATTTCCTGTCGGAACTGGCGCATACTTCTTGACCTTAGGCACTCACGATCATTCTGGAGACATCACTTTTCCAGTGTTTTTTTCTTTTGATCTCCCTTATGGCAAACTATCAAAGACATATTTTATTATCGGCATACGTTAGGATAGAAACAACAAAAAGACCTGAAACTTTCACAATAAATTACTCTTATTGAAGTCTACCGCTATAGAAAGTTTTAAGTCGATATTCGAAAATCATTTTTTCGGTTTCCAGTATTCATAGTCCATTATAATCTACATGATTTACCTAGTTCTGGCTTAAAAACAATTAATCAATTGACGTACTTTTCTCATGAGATTTATCTCTTTTATATAAAGCCGCTATGACTGAGTAGTTACGTTGTTCGACATATACTCTCAAGGTACTATGTTAGAGCCTTGATGCTAGCAGCCATGGAATGACTTTGAACCCGAACCCCATCGGGTCCCAACCTGAGGTTTTTTCCATCAATACCTGGCACCCTTCGTGTACACGAACAAGTGAAGTATCAAGGTTTCAGCTATTTATTCGCTACTCTCAACGTACAGCTATATCTTGTTGTTGTATTTCTTATCTGGGGAGCAGCGGATCCACAGCTCCCTAGTCATCCGTCCGATAGCATTACACCACAAAAGTAGCCGAACGACAGAAATTTTCTTCTTCCTCTTTTATATAAACATAATCAAAAGCAGTTTTATGATTTCTATTCTAATTTAATTCTCTATCATGTTCTATACGTCCAGAATACCTTATTGTTAAATTGCAATCCATTTAATCAATTGATCTCTTTCATAATTTGCTTAAATAGAATCAAAAGTAATTTTAGAAACCAAAACAAACACCATTATGGTTATTAAATAATGAAATACTCGAACAGCAACAACAACAACAAGCTTTTACAGAAACAAAGTAAAATTAATTCAATTCGAAATAATTTTTCTTTTTTTTTTCTATTTCTTAATTATAGATCAACAACGAAAAATTACAT
>CAJNOL010001987.1:4055-49478 GCA_905250125.1 Rotaria sordida | reverse complement strand
ACTCGTAGTTTTGTTATTGTTCGCAAGATATTCGTGCTTCTCTCTCTATATATATATACCCTAAGTATGAAAACTTCTGAAAGCTTCGCGAATATTTTAGAGGATTAAAAAAACGCAAAAATTTTCTTCCTTACTCAATATTAATCGTTACAACACAAAAAAAAGATTGTGATAAAACTCCACTCTTCAAATTTATAACTTCTGAAACAAATTGGAAACTCAGTGAACTACTATTTTGTCAGGAGAAAGATGAGGTTTATTCAATGATTTCTTTAATAATAAATTAGCAAGAGCACAATGTGAAAAATTCTTTTTTTATAAAGACGATAAAATATATTGAATGTTTTGATTTTCATTGACACAAATGAATACTCATCGAAATAACTTGCTATTTCAACACAAATTCTTGTAGACGTTTAAGAATAGTGCCGGAGTAGATGTAAAAAAATATAAAGTGTTCATACACTATCTAAGTATTTTTAATACGTTCTTCAATAACATTTGTTAATGGTTCATCGACAGCATTCTCTAGTTGAATTATCCCAATGATCAGATTAGAATCTTTATTTTTAAAGTTACTGAGCCAGTATAGAAACTTATCAAACAGAAAATTTGTAATTAAAAAGAATTTTAAAACAACAAATATATACTCAGAAATACGATCGATGAAACATGGAAAGATCTATTAATAAATCCTATTCAAGTATGTATTTAAACAAAGCTATGAGCACAATTCCTATGGGAATAAAATGCAAAACTCGATGTTGCTGTTGTTACTAATCACAGAGATTGTTTTCTTCCATCTATTTTGACATACATTTCTTCAGCAACATTTTACCTAGTCCTCCAGAACTACAAGATGTTATTCATATACTACCTGCCATCATATATCAACAACATCTACGAAAGAGAAGAGCGGACACGGATAAGTGTAAATTTCTACGCTATATACTTCAATACTTCTTTTAGATCATGTTTCACAAAAACTCAAATAATATATTGATACTTTGTATTTAACTGCCCTTATATTCATTTCGTTTCAAAAACATTAATTTTTTTTCCTCAAATATTTTTATTACACAATGAAAAAAAAATGTGCATACACAATACGTCAACGATCTATTCGTTTCGGTTTCTTTTTTTTCTGCTTTCATCAACTGTTGAATATAATATCAAGACAAGAGAAAGATGATTAAAGTAAATGTTATGTAAAGAATTAATAGACAACAACAACAATAAAGAACGAAAAAGACAGAGAAGTCAATTAGAATAAACAAAGAAAAAACAAGCATACACAAAAAAAAAGGGAAAAAGCCATGAATTTATTGTTGTTTTTTTTCCTGTTTATTAATAGATACATATAAGATACACACACGCACACAGAGACTTGGAAAAAACCGAAGTGAAAACCAACTTCTTCGAAGTTTATTTTCAAAATTTTAAATTAATTATCTCCAGGTGATCGTGATCGACTACCACGACGAGCTCCACTGCTATTGCCAGCACCACCACCACCATTTCGTTTACCATAACTTGGTGAATTCGATTTCGAATGTGAACGACTACCAGCTCTTTAAAAAAAACCAAAAAATAAAATAAAATAAAGTTTCAAAAAAAAAATTTAATCGTCTCAGAGATCTTAGTGGATAGTTATATCGTCATTCCTCTTTATTAATGAAGTCGAGAGTAGCAACTATATGTCATCATCATCGACGATTATATTATTTTTTACTTTAAACTTACCGTCGTGGTATCGGTGAACGTGAATATGGTGACCGAGATCGACTACCACCACCTCGACGTCGATCTCTACTTACTGGTGAAACACTTCGTTGACGACGATCACGACTAAAAAATAATTATTTATATAGAGAAATTATAATGTCAAACGAATAATTTACCTTCGTGATCGATCACGTCGACCAAGATCACCACCTCGTCCACCATAACGTGCTTCTTTTTCTCGAGCTCTCATTTCCGACGGTGCTAAATGAACAAAAAAAATTTTTTGTTTTTTATTGAAATTTTAAAATATTAACAAACTTACTTTTACGATCACCTCGTGCAAATTCAACTTCAAGTTCTCGACCGTATAATCGATAACGATCAAGAGCATGAAGAGCTTCTTCTACAAAAACAAAAAAAAAATAGTTTCAAATATATACATATAAACTATTTACCTGCATCACGACTTTCTTCATATTCAACAAAACCAAAACCTTTAGCATCACGTGTATAATAATCCAATGGAAGTGTTATATCAACAATACGTCCATATCGTCCAAAGATTTTCTTCAAATCGTCATAACTAAATAAAATATAAAGTTAATCATTGAAGCCATTTTTTTGCTTTATTGATAGATTTGAACCAATGATGAGTGCACACATATACCAAAATTGCACATCACTTTCGTGGAATGAGTGTTTTCTTTTGCTTAAACTATACAATTTTGATGCATTGACTCTCAAAATGAAACTCTTTTGAATATTGAAATCCATATCGTATCAAATTTTGTTACATATAACTCAATGTTAATATTTGTATTCTCTAGAGAACTAGGGTGTTAAATTGGAATTGATTTATATCCATAGAATTGTATACGGATTCTTTTTTTTTTGGTTGACTGTTAAGAGATAGATGAAATTTTCATTCGAAATTGCACTCGATCTCTCTTGTCGTTACTCATTGATCCTAGTTTACATTAGACGTCAGTCATCTATGACGCATGTTCATTTTATATTTGTCACGCAACATTGATTTCTTTATATTGTTTGACTAAGTCGAAGAGAAAAAAAAAGAAATTTTTGTTTTAAACTTAATAAAGGCACGGAAAAGCTATGATATGATGCATACGTCTACTGGTTGTATTTTGTTTTGAATTTCTGCTGATGTGCTGTCTGGTATATCATCACCACTTTGAACTGAAACGAATCTCCTATATGGAATCAATTGAAACTTGTCTGTATTTTGTATTTGTATGGGAATTTTCTTTTTTAAAAATCTGTTTTCTTTTTTTTGAAATTGCTTGATTAATTAGTTAGATTTTTGGTGTAGTCATATTGCTTGAATATTATTGAATAAAAAGAATAGGACTGAATGTGTATGTGTGTATGTATGTGATTTAGATTTTTTGTTTGATCACGTTTGTAACACACCTTATGAAAGAGAAAAGAAAATAAATGAAAAAATAAAAAGAAAACACAAAGCCATGCGTTTAGCTTAGTTCTATCGGGAATTTAATTTTTTTGTGAATTTTCACAAAAAACAAAAAAGAAAAATATTGAATTTAAGAAAAAAAAACACAAAAAAACAACGAGAACAAAACCTAAAAAAAAAACTTACCGAACTCTTTCTGCAAGTCCACGAACATAAAGTGATGCACTAAGATTTCGTGAATGTCGGCTAGACATATCGTAATGTTGCAGGTAATTTCAATAAAATGAATAAATAACTAATAGCACACACACACAACAGAAACAGTAGAAGGAAGAGAAAGAAAGAAAGAATTATTGTTTTTTTCTTCTTATTTGACCTCTAAATGCATAAATGCTTTATATTTTATCTTTATTTTTATTGGTTAAATCTTTTTTTTGTATAGTCCGATTCGATATGTTTCTATTTCTCTGTCTATGAAAGTTTAACTATGTCGAAATCAATTGTCAAGAAAGCATTAGAAATAATTGATGATGATGATAATCAATACATCAAATCCAAATCCAAATTAAATTCAATGAAAAAGAAAAAGAAGAAAAATTTATTAATAAATAATGATAAATCAATTTTTCAAGATAGGAAACAATTGATACAAACATGTGTAACATTAAAAAAAATATCCAAACCAGTTGTATCATCGGATCAAATTGAACAATTAAATAATTATCGTTTTGGTGGTCCATCTAAACAAGTTTTACAACAGAAAAAGAAAAAAGAAAAAGAAGAAAATATTTTTACTGAAGAAGATTTTAAACGTTTTGAAAGAGAATATAATCCACCATTACAAAAATCATAAATTGTTGTTTTTTTTTTGTTTTTAGATTTTATTTTCATTAGCTGATCGTATCTAGTCAAATATGGAAAGTAAGTAAATCATATACACATATATATTTAATTATTTAATAATAATTTAATTCTAGCACCAAAACGAACAATAACTATGTGTGATACATCATCAACTTTAGCTGAATCATCTGGTGGTCTTGCATTTGAAGTAAAATTAGCTGAATCACCACGTTATGGAACTAGTCAACCGCCAATTCATTTTCTATCACCAAGTACAAAAAATAATCAAAATGATTTAACTACACCATTAACACCGGAAAGTATAACGGAAAAATTAAAACGTGCTGAAGAACGTCGACTTAGTCTTGAACAACTTCGTGCTACATTACTTGCAGCAGAAAATAATCGGCCAATTGAAATTATTAAAATAAAAGATCAACAAACTGAAGGTACACAAAGAGACAAAATAAATAAATGAAATTGAATTTTTCTATTTTTTTGTTTTGTATTAGAATTTAAAAAACAAACAGAAGAAAAATTACACAAAAAACTTGAATCAGCTAAAGAAAATCGTGAACGTGTTTTACAAGCTAAAGTTGATAAAGCTAAAGCACCAATTGAAAAAGGTCTTGCTACTGTTCATCAAAATTTAGCTAAACTCGAAGAAGAACGACAATTATTACAAGAAAAAATCAATCAAAAATTAAATACAGCTGAAACAAGTAAAGAAAATTCTTTTATTTTCTTTTTTTTGTATTCAATTATTATTTTTTTTTGTTTTAAAGATCGACAAGAACAATTAGATCGTTTAATGGAAAAATTAAATGAACATGATAAAAAAATTGAAGCTATTAAAAGTCAAACAAAATCTGATACAAATACAAATGAAGATACGGAATAAATCAAAACGAAAATTTAGAGAATATATACTTGTCTTCTTCTTCTTATCCCTGTGATTTTTTTCTCATACTCAAATATTCTTCAACTCAGGTATTCTTTCGTCTTAACATATATTGTAATAACTCATGTCTGATATTTCTTATCTTGTACAATAAAACACTTTTTTTCTCTTATTCATATTTCTCGTTCATTCAAACAAAAAAAAAAGTATGACATCTTCGTGCAAAGTTTTAAAAGCATTCCTGGCAAAGCACATCAAAGGGCACAATAGAAGACTTTGTGCTGATGAAAATTGACTAAAAAAAAATCTTGATTAAGCAACATTTTATTGATGTGACCATGAAAGTAATTCATATTTGGAATCGATCGGTCGAAATTCATAATTTAACCAGCAAAAACCATTGTCTTTAATATTTTAATTAACTAATCAATTCTTTCGAGAAACAGTCTATTATTTCAGTTCTAGGAAGATGAACAATGTAAAACTTATATAACTCTGAGAGTTTCTAATAGGAACAACTTCAGTCTGAGTCTGTGACGTTTCATTCAGTAACTAACATCTACACCATACTTTGGCTGACTTTTTTCAATAATGATATGATTTCTTTACAATTGATAAGTTTGATCTATTCTTATTTGAAACAATTATTTAACGCAGTTTATAGGTATCTCCATTCGTAGAAGAATACTATTGTCGATAGAAACATGGTACGGTTTTCACATTAGACGTTCTACTTTAAGATTTATTAATATCTAAATATTGTCAGAGTTGCATGATGCTAATAGTTGACAAAATCTTGACAATAGAATGGAATCTTTTCTGATATTTTATAATGAAGGCATGAGCGGATCATAACTAGTTATAGAGATTTTACGAGAGTTAGTTAAAAGGAGTCCACAAAAGTGCTTTCGAAATTTTGAGGCGAAAAATCTGACGTTGAGACCGAAATTAACTTCTAATACATGGTTAACTTTTCGTGAGCACAATAAATTCATTCAGCATCATTCGAGGCTCACGTTTTACGAGGAGAAAGTGTTAGCTTAATATATAGAGCTAGAGTTTTGACGATGACTAGAAACTCATGCCCAGTTGGAGACTTCCAGGCTCATATCTCTTGGTTACTAAAACCATGAAAATCGTTAAAAAGGAGCAAAATCGGCCACGTTTAGTGCCTTAAAGAGTCAATAAAAAAAAAGCAGCAAATCGACGGATTCGGTTGCAAGTACGAAGCAATTGAACTGCTATATCAAAAACATGTGTTGTTTGTCCTTGAATATATCCATAAAGAATGTCTGGTCAAATATTGTTTGCTTTGACCCTTCCTCGAGGTACAACAAATCAAAAGTCTTGGGAGTTGCTATCATTTGGTTCTGGTTTGGTCTCAAATGACCCGAACTGCAAAGGATTTGGTGAGATAAGATACTGTCAATTATGCAACCTTCTTGGTCCTATAAATCCGCTATTATTCATACGACTAGAAAACAAAACAATTGGGAAATAAAAATTATATAATATATAATCAATTTGTTGTCTGGTCAGTTTTTAAATACTGACAATAACGAAGACTACAACCTTTTAAAAATGTTTCTATATCAATATGTTTTCTCCTAATTTATGCCATAAATGAGACAATGATTCTTTAACTATGTGAGTAGCTCTCCGACATTTTGATGGAACTGCTTTTGCTTCGTGTCTGTGTCGTTTATCTGTTACTAGTACTTAGTCATGTTTGAAGATATAAATACATCTATAAATATTAGGATGTGATTGTATGAATTTTTTACATCATCTATTATGACGTCCATCCATATGATTTATAGTACGAGGAGTAATATTTTAGTAGTGATTAATACATGGCTGATGAAAATTTGCTGTCAGTGTTATACATTTTTTGTGATATTTTGAAAAAGAGTCAATTTGTTTGTCTGATATATATGTATATAAGTATTAATGCAAATCAAAATATGTCACATTCATTATATGCTCACAAAATTAATACTACAGCGGGTGACGCAGAACAAATTATACTGTTGGTATTTTGAATAGTTTCCCTCTATTATTCATTTAGTTAAAACACTTTTTTTAATCAAAAGATAGCGCTTGAAATTCTACACAAAATGATATATTTTATTTAACGAATAGTTTCCTATGTTGTTTCGGATAAAATGTAATGTAATCATACAGTAAAGTCAAGTACAGAATGTAAAGTTTTTTTTTTTGTGAATTTTTTTGACGGAACGTTTTATTTTGTCTATCAACGTTGCTTTTGTTGTTATGAGGTTCCAATTCATAGTTTCGATTAGGTCATTCCATAGAGTATAATCTAACTAATTTAAATCAGGCAGATTCAGTGACTAATGATTCTTCGGTACGAATTCACGAAAATGGCCTGTACACTATTTTTCACTAAGGTAGCGCGTATGAGTCTTTAAAAAATCCCGCTAACATCTAGTTCGCGAGATTAGCTTGTTCTTTTTATGCAGATCAGTCACAGTTGGTTGTTTGACTTCCTTTTATGGAAACAAGCCAAGATCTTCATGTTATAGCAGCGATACGTGCTTTATTTCGATAGGCAACTTTCTTGTTGACATCTGTTTGTTGAATAGTAGACGTCATTTCACCTTTCAGATATTCACTTTTGTACAAACTGTGGGTGGACAGTCAGTAAGAGACGGTAGCGTGATAGAGCCAGTGCTGTTGATCATTTTTATCCATAATTTCATTATTGATAATGAAATCACTCCGGCCAAATCACAGTAAATTTTCGCCGATCCATTACTATTTTCATATTTTTTTTACAGCTGTTTGAATGTCTTTACTTTTCATCTCTATTCAAATATATCAAAAACAACTTTTGAATCTAATCATATATAGTTTTGTAGAGAATTGTAAGCGCCATCTTTTGATAACACAAGACGTTTCGATTAAATGAAGAATGGAGGAGAAATATAAAAAGTACAAACTGTATAATTTAGTCTGCCCCACTCGTTAGATCTGTCTGAATAAGCAATACAAATATTTACTACTTTTGTTGAAAACATAATTAAATCCGATGCATCTGATCAAGGTTATATTCATTCATGTATTCGTGGCAGTTACAACAAAAATTTACTATTTTTTAACATCGGAGTAACTTATCGATTCTGTCCAAATAGAAACGTTTATCGTCAATGTAATATACTGTAGCGATCATGATAAATACGAAAAACTGTACATACACTCTTCATTGTAAAGACGTTGATTGTAACAATACTATCTTAGTTTGGAAAAAATGTACAAATAATTTCTTAAATTTTTTTTCTCATCTACAGTCTGCTGCAGACGGATTAATTGAACTTTGCTGATTAAAACTGTTTTTTGCTTATAAAAATTGTTTACAAAAGACTAATTATTTTGCAATTATTTGCTCAAAATGTATGTATACTTTAAATATCACTTAGATCGTGGAATTTGTTTTCAATATCACTATCCCAACGGAATATAATTAAACATATATTGATCTTCTAAATTACATCAATTAATCTCATATTTAACGGATGATTTCAGAAACTGAAATAAAATCTCAAAAACATTCAGTCTACATTAATGTTTCTTCTACTCCTTAAGAAAATTGAATTTATCAACATATGATATACGAGAAACAATTATGAATTAATTTGATAACTGGCATGTTTTTCTTTTGTTATACACACTTGGCTGTTGATATCTATTTTAATATATCTTCTTATTTAACAATGTTATCAGAAATTTAAGATGAAATAACTATATCTGTTGGAGTGATACACTTCGTGATTGTAACATATAAGCTATATGAATTATAGTTTGGATAAACTAATAATCGCAACACAACATTAAAAAATTATGTGTATAACGAAGTAATAAGATTATATTTATTAAAATTAAGACTTTACTAACATTTTGAATTTAACTCAGTTTAAATATTTCCAATAAACCTGACACTAAATTTCACATAAATACAAAAGCCTATTTCAATAAGTCATAACTATTGTATTGTTCCGAAACAAATCAATGTCTCTCATACGATTTATCGAACAAATGTAAAATATAAGCTCGATAGCAAATCAATCTACGAATATTTGAGCTAGAAAACAGAAAAAAATGTCGGTCTCAGAGATGCCATAATATCCATACGCTGGTTAACGACGAGCTACAAGTCACAATATCCAGCAAAGCAGATACCCAACTCGGTATCCATATATGGGTATTGGGTGTGGGTTTGTGTGCGTTTCAAGGCGAGAGGAGAGTATCAAAGTGAGATCTACCTTCACACTTTTATGTCAATATTCTGAACTTTGAAGATATATGAGTGCGGAGTTTGGTATTCATCTCGTTACACTGAATTCACTCAAAATCCTCAACCCTTCAGATATATGGGCATCGAGTCGGGTATCCACCTCATTGCATCATATTTACTCAAAATCGTTGATTTAGCGGCATACGAGTAGCACGATTTCATTAAGTGAATATCCTAATTGCTGTGTTTTGAATCTCGATATCCGAGTTATAAACATTTTGACATCCCTTCAAATTGATGAAAACTTCCATCAATAAAATAGAACGAAAATTTTTCAATTTTCTTTATAGCACACTCGTAGAATTAGAATTTTCGTACCATTATGGATTCATTTTTATGGGTCGATTTAGAATACATTAATTCTTTTTGAAATGAATATTAATAGGCATCTTCTATCATTATTTATTTCAGATGAATCATTTTTTAATCGTAATTCTTTCAGTATCAGTTCATTATTTTTTTTTTTCTAGAAATTCACATCATGCACGATCTTAACAAAAAAAACTTTAATTCAATTTATAGGATATTAAAGCATATGAAGTTGATTAGTATGGATAATAATTCAGATGAAAAATAGAAAATAACATATGAAACATTTATATATTTTTGTGAAAATATTCAAATAGTTATGTCTATCAATGATAAAAATTCATGATTGTAAAGAAAAAATTCGATCAACGTTCAATATTGATACTTTCAGTCAAAACAAATTTCAGTGAACTTCATAATTTAATCATATGTCAGATTGAAATATGAAAATATTGTATTAATGTAAATACATATCATATTGAAGACTAAAAAAGGAAATAAAAAGAAGTTGTCCATGTTGAACGATACGGTTCGTATTACTCTGTCTAATATTACAAGAAAATATGGTCCACCTATGTGTCACATCAGGCGAAATCACGGTGAAACTAAGGATAACTAGTCTATTTTTTTCATGATAGATTTACTTTCATTTTATTAAACCTTTATTATCTTAAAAACCGTACACTGATCTACATAGTTCTTCTTATTCAATGAAAGAAATTATTTAAGTTTTTATTATATTTCCCTTCTATTATACAGGGTATTCCAAAAGCTTAAACGAAAAGAAAAACGTAAATAACTCATTAGCAATACGGTAACAACAAATTAAATTTGGGAAAAGACATGCAAACTAAGCATTGCATTAGTAATACGACCCAGCGGTTTCGTGAAATCAGTATTGTTGAAAGTCGATGATTGTAGAGTTATTACTAAAGAAGAACTCGATGAAATTAATGACACTTGTAAAAATGAGATAGAACCAAGTGTTCGGTCTGTGTAACCCTTGTTCGGAGAACTATTGAACACATTGTACCTTGTATTGCTTTAATAAGAGATGTTTCGTCATAATCCGATATGTTGTTGTTTGTGGTAATGAGCAAGCTTGTGCAAATAAATCAAATACTTGATCCTGGCTCACTTTCACAAGCATCATTAACTTCATAAGTTTTTCTTTATTAATTGCTGAAATATGGTTTTAATACAGGACTTAGCTGGCGTATTTTTTGCCGAATTCGACCCGCAACTTACCTTTTACCATGGTAGTCGACTCACATTTGACCATCACTAAAATCACTTTAATTCTAACTTCTGTAGACACAGACATTTTATCTGAAATATATTGAATAAGACTTTAATGAATATGTGATTAAACTATAAAAAAGAATGTGCAAATTCTTTGAATTGCTAAGAAGTTATTCAAATTCTTTTTTTGTTCGGACTTTTCATATATGTAATCGTTGAAACTTGAATTCAAGTATTCAACTATTCAAATTTTAACTTCTCAAGTATTCTGCGGACATTCAGTATGGAAGCGCGTTTCTCCACCTAACATACCCTTTATTTCAGTGTCACGGCGTGGGCGCGCCCCCCGAATAGTCACGACTCATGCACGTCTCTGTGTACACCATTATTTCTATTCAGTGCTGCACAGTAGCTCAAGCTTCTCACATACTTCTTGTAGCATCCCAGATAATGTCTGAAGCATCTCAACCAAAATCTGTTGTATCCTAGGAAATGCTTGTGGCATTCCAGGTAATACTTGTAGCATCCTATATGATACTCGTAGCATCTCAGACAATACCTGTCGGTGTTAAATGATTCTGGTGATATTCCAGGAGTTGACTAATTGAGTATTTGAATAGTTAAATAGTTGAACTGATAGTTGAATACTTGAATTCAACTTTCAAGTTTGACACTGTTGAACCATTCGGAACAATGTGCGCTATACCGACAATCAATCAATAGTAGTTTGATACTTCAACGGTTGACCATCTTCTGACCACCATTTTATCGCAGTATAATTGATAGTTGTTTTCCGACGGGCAATCTATTGTTGATAGTGCACACAAACGTGCAAGATGAGATCTCATAACTCCTTTTCATTCAATTACAAGAAAGAGATTCTTGAAAACTTCAAGAGCTTTGTTGATTATTGATTCATATAATTAGAGTAAATTTTCATGTTGTTATTTTGCTAGACTCAAATGTGGCGACGTTCATTGTTCATGTTACCGTATGTTTTATGTGAAATCTCAATATACGGTATACAAAAGAATCATCTAGGATTTTAGTTGATTTCTTACGAATTTGTGAAGTTGTAATTAATATATCGATGAAGATAATTAAATTACTCATGAAGCAAGAAATTGTCATTTTCTATATCAAACTGCTCTTGATTTAATATATAATTTATCATATTTATATTATCCACTAAGAAATATTTACTTCAAACTTATGCACTAAATTTATTTCATATATACATGTCTAAAATTAATAGTAATCTTTATGAAGTCCTAACATACGAGGAAAGGGCCTCAAGTGTGAATCACGATTTCGAATGGAAGATATCCCAGATTGCAGAAGCGCTCAAATACTTCCAAGTGTAATAATTCAACAACTACAATTCACAGCAACGATGAAAATAATTTGTACAAGAAAAAACTAAAAATTAAGTACTTTTGAAGTTTTAAATTTCTAACAACTGTCTCGAAACTTATGAACAACATAGAAATTCACGAGTAAAATCGATCAGTCTTTTGCATGTGAAGTTCTATCGGGAAAAACGAACCATATCACGAGAATCAGCTCATTGAACTCTACAATCTGGGATATCTTCCATTCGAAACCGTGATTCACACTTGGAAACCTTCCCTCATTGGCGAATAAATCTTTTTGAAAATTAGAATACCTGTCTAATAAACAAATTACAAACATCATTTAAGTATAAACTTTGACATTAAAATAATATAACAATTTTTTCTAAATATAATGAAATGTACATGAAAAATTTAACTATTGCATTATAGACATTGCATATCAAATATTTCAATTGTTTTTCGAAATGATTCGACATTAACAAGGTGTTTCATTCTTTACACTTTGTTTTTTCAAATGACTCGACATATTTTTTACCCGTTATCATCATAAGTCATGACACATCTCTATGTACTTATGTCACCTTAGATAGTTGTTTTTTTAATTAAACTTATTTTTGCGTTTTAAACATACAAAAAAAAATAGAAAGAGTTACCTAAACAGAAAAATAAATATACAAATTATAAAAATATCGGAAGATAAAATCTTTTGTCACAAAAAAAAAGAAAAATTCATTCGAAAGAAAAACAAAATAAATAAAATATGATTGAAAGAATTAATACTCATCACTCAACAAATACAATAATTCTAATTATAATCCTAGACGTGCAAATGCCATTTGTTTCCGTAGTTCAATTATTTTATTAAAGCGAGTTTGAGCTAAATGAAGATTATTCAAAGATATTATAAAAAAATCAAATATTCTTTGTATTTTTTTTTCTTACCATCACTTTTCACAAGACCTAATTGCACATGACGAATAAATGTAAAAAAGTCACAAACTGCTGCAATCTATTTAAATAGAAATCTAATAAGAATAAAAAAAAAAATAGAAAATAAAATTACTTACACGATTACGTGCTAAACGTGATAATGGCCACCATTGACTATCTTCACCTAATCGAACATGATAATCACATTGACAAAATTCACCCATTAATGAACAAGTTCTATAAAAAAAAAAAAAAAAAAATTCAAAATTTCACAAAAATTAATCTAAATAATACATACTTCATATTTCCTTTTGAATTACATGTTTCCATAACTATATCATTTCTTTCAATAGCCGCTAAAATTCTAGATGAAAGCTATCAACAACAAAAAAGAAATTCTTATTACATAAATTTAATCTATTTTCTTTTTGTCTTACATTAGCATTAGGAAATGTTAAACATGGTGAAATATCTTCATTATAAATACGATACATAAATAGAGATGAATCTCGTTCCATAGATGGTTTTTCTTCCCAACATGTAAATTCACGAAATAAAATATTATCAATCTATATCAATTAATTATTTTTATATATTTAATAAATTATCATTTTCAAAAATAAACAATTCAACTTACACTACTATTAGTTGTTGACATATTAAATGATGAACGACATGTATTTAAAATTTGTTTTAATTCATTAACAGTTTTTTTTAATTGACTATTTTCAAGACTAAGTGCATCGATCTAAAGTAAAGAATTTTTTTCTATATAATACGAAATCAGCTTCTTCTTTTTTTTAATTACTGTTTGATTTGAAATTTTTAATTTTTGTTCAGCATTTGCTTGAGCATGTTTTGCTTCTTCAACCATTGAATGTGCAGTCTAATGAATTAACTTTAATATTTTTAAAATATTATAAAAAAAAATAAATTTCATTACTTCGAATAATGATGCTGTTAAATCTTCAATTTCTCGATTTGTATTTTCACACATTTCATTTGCTCGACGAATTTCACTATCTTTTGATTGAAGATCATCTTTTACACGTTGTAATTCATTAAATAATTTTTCTGTTGTTATTGATCGTAAATCATGTTCAAATATTTCTGGTGTTGCCATAACTCCACTATCAATACTAAATGTTCTAAAAGACAATATTGATCTTTAAATGACGTATATCATTCTATTCAATCATACATACGAATCAACACTATTTACATCACTTAAATCATTGCGATGATCGAGCATTGTATCGATTAATGAAGATTGTTCCATTGTTATTATCTAAAGTGAAGAAAGAAACTGTTCTAATAATCATTTTGAATGATGGAATACAAAGAAGAAAACTCAAGTTCATGTTTATTCAATCTGTAGTTGTACGAAAAAACACACGTACTGATTATCAAATGCAAGATTGATGTGGTTGGTTACTTCTAATTATATAATTTATGTCAATCTTTCTATTAAAAAAAAACCTAATGATAATCTTATTTAGACATGCAACTTCAAAGCACATGATAAAATTACAATGACGACTATATCTTTTTTTGCCCTATTTACACATGACTAGTTCTGAGCAAAGGTTAATATCCATCTCTCATGGTTTAATATAAAAATACACTTTGAAATTGTATTTCTCAAGAAATATAAATAAAAATACGGAAGTAAGATTAGACAATTGATCCTTATTTGTTTGAATAAAGTAAACGAAAGAAAGTCTTTACTATATATAGAGGATAAAACATGAATAGAAAGGCACAAGCATTTAGACAACAGAAATTGTTTATTATTTTTTTGTACGTACTCACTTGAAGAATTCAGCAAGGTAAGCAAATAAATTTGAAAAATGTAGGTAAACTGAAAAGGAATGTAATAATAAAAAAGAAGTGATTGTTGCATGAAATATGACTGTTTCGCCCATGTTCCTCTCCTACGCTAGTAGGTGTATCTGGAAGGAAAAAGAAGAAGAAAAAAAAAAGGTTCATTCACCATTCATTTTCAAAATACATAGATGACGCTCCTTGATGGTTAAATAAACGATTCTGTCCATTGATATTTTTGACATTGCATTCGATCTCTCCAATGACATTAATTCGATCTTAATATTGTTTTCGAAGACGTGATTAAAAGATAGCAAAATACTCAAGACATATTCGATTCTTTGATAATTACCGATCAATTTATGATTCTTATTATTTATTTGACTTGATAAACTATTAATATCAAAAAATAAATGTTTTTTTTTTTATATATATGACAGATAAAAATATTCAAGTGGCAAATATCTATATGAGAATTGTTTCTCTTTAATTACTATAAACTAAAATAATGTAGGTTCATCGATAGATTTTGAATTGATTAAAGTTCAACAATATTATCATTTGTACTGAAAAGTAAGAACTTTCTATGCTATTGGCATTATTTAGATGGTAGTTTGTCATTTTTATTATTTAGAGAAAACTGATTACTTTATTCGAATGATACTTTTAACTCCGTAAAAAAAGAAAAGAAACTTTGAAAAGAAGTTCCGTTTCCGGTACCTTACTTCTAGAAAAAAAAACAATGATTTATATGCTTTTAAAAATGAAATCATATCTAATTGATTTTATATTTTAAAATAACAATCGAGAAAGAAAATTTTCAATTTTATCAATGCAAAGAAAAAAAAAGACATTTTGACATAGAGAACTTGAAGAAGAAAATCCAATTGGTAAACATAGTGTTATCTACTTATTTATTACTTATAACAAATTATGACATTGGATACTATTATAACTTTTTTTTTTTTCTTTTCTTAACACAATAAGAAACAATAAAAAAACAAGTCATAAAGTATGCCATACTCTCGGTTTCAAACTCGTTTGCTGTGCTAATATTTAATTAATATTTCCACACTCATATTGTATTCATCCGTCATTACTACTGTCATTTGTTCTGTTTTTTTTTTGTTGTTATTTTTGTATTCAAATTTTTTTCTTAAAGAATAACAGTAGTAGCAACGACGGGCGTAAACTCAGACACAATTCTCTTTTTTTTTTTATTTTTCATCAACCTCATCATCACCTTACAGTGTTTGAGTGATGCTAGCTGCTGGCGTCGTCGTCGTGCATTGAAAAAAACGAGACGAGGCATTGAAATAGAAAAAAAAAAAAAGGAAGCAATGTCAAAAAAAAAGCTTGTTGTTTGAATGATGTTGTACGTTCAAAAGTAAACATCGATCATTTACCTTTTTCTCTTATGTATATATGTATATATATGTCCGTAACTTTGTCAATCTTTTTAATATAATATTAGATAGAAATATATCAAAATTGAGATGTGAAAATTTATAAATATTTCGGTTCGTTCCTTTTTTTTTTTTCTTTTGTAATTTAGAATACTGTACATCTATCAGAGGAATAATATAGAAAGTATACGCGTAAAAGGAAAAGAAGAAGAAAAGAAATCGATTTATGACCATAAATTTATTCTTCTCTTTTTCTTTTTTTGGATTTCAATTTACTTGTGTAAGCATCATATGTCGTTGTTGTTTTGACGCTTTCGTTTAGAAGAACATGCAACATACGACGAAAAATCGAATGTAAACGAATGATGATGCCAATTTTGTTATAATAGTAGAAAAAAGAAAAACGAAAAAGAAAAAAAGACGAAGACCTGAAATTTTCTCATCGCTATTACATCAATTTACATTAATAATTAATTTATTCTATAATGTAAATTATTATGTCAAATATACAAGATCAATTACATACAAAGACTTCCGATGATCTAGTTACCAATGTATTATCTGATCATGTAGCTCCTTATCGACCTTTATCAGCTAAACGTCCACGTGATCCATCTCAACGTAAAAATGTTTCATTTAATGATGTTCCTATTGTACATGAAGTACCATTACATGATACAATGCGTAATTCGAATTGTGATACATATCGTTCATGGACATATACTGATGTAACACCATCATCATCTCTTATTTCACCATTTTCTTCTTCACAAATTCTTCCACCTTTTAATTCAACAAATGCTGCAACACAAAAATTAAATGCTCAGCGTTTAAGTAATGCTTTATATTCTTCAACAAATAGTACAACATCAACTCGATTACCAGATTGGATTATACGAACTAAAACAACTAAATCGACAGATGAACATCATACAAATTTGAATTCACCATTAGTTATTGTAAATACACATGATGAACGAATAATTAAAAATTCATCTAATAGTCAACAAGTCACTTCTGATAATACAGAAGAAAAAAAATATTCATATCGTTCAGCAGTTGTACCTGATGCCGAACATTATCGAACTCTTCCATTTACATATGTACCATTATCTGAGTCAGCTTCTACATATACATCGATGTTATCAACAAATTTTAATCCATCAAATCAATCTTCTCATGATCAATCTTCTACTGGACATACACGTATAAGACGTAGTCGTTCAGCTACTGTACCAATAACTGTAACTCATTCATCAATACGTAATCATGATAATGTTTCAATTACACCTATTCGTACAGCAGCAACAACTGCTTTATCAAATAGTTTATTAACATCATCATCATCATCATCACGAGCAGTTTTAAAACCATCAACAATTGCTTTTCAATGTTCACAACCAGCAACACCAACTGCAAATGCTTGTCCAACATTAGTTGTTACAAATACAACAGCAACAACTTCAAAATCACCACAGGTTTCATCACGTTTAAATTCATCACCTGTTCATTCTCGTTTAACTTCATCTACAAATCGACCATTATCATCAACAATTAAATATGCTTATGCTCATCCAACAACAGATTCAATATTAAAATCATCACCTACTGTATTTCCTCGTTCACGTTCTGCAAATATTTTAACAACAAAACGTAATCTAGCTTCACCTGCTGTTATGCTCGAGGGACAATCAGGAGGAACTAATCATACAAATATATATGCAACAACAACAACAACAAAACGCAATCCTAATACAAGACAACCTTATGGTTCTCATTATATGCACCATGTTCTTTTACCAGCGAATATTAATTGAAAGAAAATTGGTATATTTAAGTTATATATATATATATTTTTTCTCTTTGTGTTAATTGATTTTTTTTTTAAATACTTGCTTAAAACCTTTCACTAATCATCATGTTGATATACATATATATATATATATATTTGCACAAGTATCTATATAGAACTAATTTATTTCGTAAATTATCTTTTATCTTTAGTGATAAACAGGTGACTCTTGTAATCCTTCTTTTATTTTATTTGTTGACTAAAGGCTTGCTTACTATACTGAATTCGATCTTTGAACAAACATTATACAAAAAAAAAAGTATTCAAGCAACATTACGAAGGTTAAATAGAAAGTAAGAGAAAGAGAGAGAAAGTAAGTAAGTGAACGAAAAAAAAAAAAAAAGAAAAGACTAATCATTTAGTTTGTGCTTGCTCATTCGATATGATATAGTGTGAACAACATGAAGTTTATCATTGCTCTCTTCTTGTTTGATCGATAAAATAAGAGATAGCATTACTGGTGTATATTCCATCTGACTATCATTCCCATCGTTACTCACAAATTGCCTGTGATTGTTGGCTTAAGATACCATTCTCACCATCAATGTTGGCTTAAAGATAGGCAAACGAATATAAATATAAATATATATATATATATATATATGTGCGTCCGTGTGTATGTGTGCACTATTCGTTTTTTTTTCTTCTTCTTATTCTTTCTCTTATGAGTATATAAAAGCAACTTTTTTTTTTGAAAACGATTCAGTCAATTATTTATTTGTCTCAAATTGCGCTCGATCGTGCGAGTTAGGACGGACAATGACAATGAAGACGAAATTCTTTGTTCGTCTGGCTCGTATTATTGGTGCAATATATAGAACGACGTTTACAAAAAGAAAAACTAGACAATCCAAAATGGTAGTAAGTTTCATAGATTATTGATTATAGGTATGAGCAAAAAAAGAAAAAATCCAATCAATGCATGATATTCGTCTAATGTTTAAACATAATAAATATTCTTATTATCATCTAGTGGTTCACATCTTATATTTCCAAGGAGTAATTATTAGAATTTAATATTTCTTCAAATGACTCTTTAAATAATACGATTATTTTAGATGAAATAATTGATGAATTTGATCAAATAATGATAATTATTTTGAAGATCAAATCACATTGAATGGGCATGTTGGACTAGAGTATTTTATTGTTATTATCAAGAATTTGTTTTTTTGTTTTGAATAAAAAAACGTTTGACATGTTTCTATGTCTTTTTTCTTTTTAATCAATGAAAAAGACAAACGATTATTGATTCATTATCGAAAGATTACAAGTAACATTTGTCATTTTTATAGACATATAGATCAATGAGTGGCTTTTCATTTTTGTGTTTTTTTTCTTCATGAAAAACAAAACAATCTCTGATAAAAAATCATATGAGAGTTATATTGTTATTTTTTAACCGAAGTGTTGAATTCTCATGTGTTCTTTATTTTTTTTAATATCATGTTAATTCGTTTGATAATTTCATATTATTATGCTTACACACAATCTAGGAAAAAACATACATGTATAAGCATAAAATATTTGTGTGTATTAACATATGGAATGTGATAGTTTGTCATACCAAGTCTAACAAATGTGATTATAAAGAGTTAAGCAGATGTTCACTCACAGCCCAAAAAATGTTGTCGAGACTAATTTTGCTCTTTTACATTTAATATAAGTGCTAACCAGAGAACGTTTGGCGTGTTGTTTTTTTCTCTCTAGTTTTTCTCTAGATAAATACGTATCCTATAAGACACACTGTAATAACACTATTTTTTTTTCCTTTTTCTATCGTTGTCGTTTTTGTCACTTAGCAAATATAGATCTTAGATCTTTTATTTTAATTTGAGTGCACATCAATATACTCGTATTTTAGTTGATTGTCATCAGATAAATTTTTTTTTTTAATAAAGAAAATAATCCGTCTCTCAGTTTTTTTATCATTTATTACTATTATTATTACCTTGAGCTGTTAAATAAGAAAAAATACCTAATGACATCGGTTGACACAACTTCTATTATAAACGGACAATGTCTAGGTCTTTCATTTGGTAATCTTACTTTATAATAATGGTAATGTAAGCTGTGATGAATAAAGCAGATTTTTTTTTTTTGTTATCATTAATAGTCAACTGGAAAAAATGAAGTGAGTGTGTTTT
The DNA here is from genome assembly GCA_905250125.1 of Rotaria sordida. Lineage (NCBI taxonomy): Eukaryota > Metazoa > Rotifera > Eurotatoria > Philodinida > Philodinidae > Rotaria > Rotaria sordida. Next base: position 29,197 of record CAJNOL010001987.1, on the reverse strand, counting down.
AAGAAAAAAGAAAGAATAAATGAGAGATTCTCTTGAAATTTTGTTTAAGAAGAAAAAAATCTATTGAATTAACATTTATAATACTTAACAATTCTTCATTAAAAATATATACGTGCCGTGTTTGACAGATTGTAAATTATCAAAAATCTATTCAATGTGTAAAACAGTTCAACAATCTTTTCTAATATACTTCATTATCCATTGTATATTTACATCAGGAAAAAATATATAGAAAAATATAATAGGTAGTAGTCAAGTATAATTTTATGGTAAAGGAAGAATATATAATCGCATGAAATTAGATGATAGTAAGTACTCGACGGTCTATTTTATTTCTTGCATGAATAAAAAATTTTTTCTTTCCAATTAGTTTTGTTTCTATTCAAAACACTTTATGAATAAATTTATAAAAGTATAAGGTCATATTTTCCTTTTTCCACCTAACCAAACATAATTTACATATATCATGAAATTTTTCTTTGTCTATAATAATTTTTGAATATACCTCGGAAATATTTTTTCATTCTGGATCTTATTTATTATATCAAAATATTCTATATTTTCATAATTCATCACCCTAGAATAAAATAAACTCAATTTTACATCTAGAAAATATGAAATACTAATAGACGTGCTTATTATGAGAATTTTTTTAAAGAAATGATCTACAAGATGTAATACGATAATAGACGTTATTTATTAGATAGACCAATTAAGTATAGAGAACATAGGAATTATATTTAAAAATATCTTCTTGAGTATTGTCATTATGAATTTTGATGATTTAATTAGTAATCTTTGCCTATTCATTATTATTCAATATATTTCTCTATAATATTTTTGTATGAATATAAAGCATTATTTCCTTAAGATTATTCTTCTTTTGGATTCTCTCTATTTCTTATACGTATTTCATAGATCAATTCGACTTTCATAATGAAATATTATAATAGTACAAATATTATTACATTAGATTCTACATCATCACATAGTACAATAGATTATGAAACAAGACGTTGTGAATCTGATATATTAATGTTAATAATGAAAATTCAACCAATATTTTTATTAATATTTGGTTTTATAGCAAATTTATGTTCATTTATTGTTCTTATACAACCACGCTTACGTCGTCGACCAACATTTTCATATGTTGCTTTTCTTAGTTTATCAAATGCATTTTTATCTTTAATTCATGCTTTTTTTACTATTATTGGTGTTTATTTTGGTTTAACATTAGAAAATCTTTCATTATTTATATTTTGTCGATTATTAAATCGATTTTTAATTGATTTTTTAACACATTTTTCATTATTAACATTAACAGCTGTTGATTTAGATCGTTGTCGTACAGTTATATCAAAAACAAGTGTACATCAACATTATAATTATAAAAATAATAGTCGACAATATGGTTGTGGAAAAGCATTTATTCATGTTTGTATAATTGAATTATTATTTGCTTTAATTTTATTTTTTTTTCATTTACATTGGTTAACATCATATGGTTATACACAACAACAATTTATAAATTTAAATGATACAACAAATATAACAATGTGTACAATTGCAGATAAAAATGGTTCTCTATCATTTTATGGTAGATATTTAACATCAATATTACCAATGATTGAATTGATTTTATTTGGAATTTTACCTTTTTTAATAAGTTTTATTGCAACAATAATTATATTAAGATATGTATCAATAAAATATACATCTACAAATTTTCATAATATACATTTAAAAAATTCTCGTCGTCGAATAGAATTACATTTATCAATATTACTTATATCACTTAATTGTGTATATATATTATTTACTACACCACATAATATATTTACTGTATATATTGGACATTTACATAATGAATTAGATCATAAACATGAAAATGAAAATGAATTTTGTTCAATAGCTTTTACACAAAAAAGTTTAGATTTATTACAACAATGTTATTTTATGTCAACATTTTTTCTAAATATATTAACAAATAAACGTTTTCGAGAAGAATTTTATCGATTATTACAATGTTTTCCATTTATTTTATGTCGAAATACAAATAGAAATAATTCACAAAGACAATTATCAACACATCATAATAGAACTCTTAATAATAATAATAATAATATTAATCATAACAACAATCATCATATGAATCGAAATTATTTAATAGCACCATCTCATGATATTTCTGGAAATTGGACTTCTATTAGTGATACTATCGAAGCATGTGAATTAGTATCAACATTAAATAAAAAATGAAATATATTTTAATATTCATCGAACATTAACTTACAGAGAATGCTTGTTTGTTTGCACATTGTATAATTATGTATTTTGAAAATTCTCTTTGTAAATGGTAGTCTATCAATATTTGAATATATATTTGAACGAAAAAGAAAAATGTATATTTAAGATTTAATCAAACTAATACTCAATATGATATAGTAGAGTCAATAGGAAATAATATATATAAAAAAAGAAATGTTGATGACAAATTATCAATGACATTTTACACGAGATTTCTTATTAATAATATCTTTTTAAATAGACAGAATTTTTTTTTAATTCTTTAATTCAACATGACAGTTAATGAATGTGTACTTGTATAGAAGAAAAAAAAAGATATTGAACTCCCTTGGAACTCATTGATTACTTTCGTCATGTCTCTAATGAGTCGTTTAAGATGAATTTTATTTATCTTATCTACTACGTGCATCATTAAAAATTATAGTTAACGTGTTCTTTTTTTTTTTGATATTCAACAAAAGATGCCCATTAATAAGTAATTAATAAAAACAAGAGATTATATTGATATTTATTCGAATCAAATAGATATCATCTATTGTATTTCTTAGTTTGAAAAATAATACTATTGAATTTAATGTTGGTTGTTTTTTTGTTTTGTTGTTACTTTGATACTTGACATTATCCTTATGTTGACATTGAAATTGCAAAGCAATTAAGAGTTGTTATGGTGTTCCGTTCTGTATGTTTTTGTGTTTTTTCCATTGACTCGTGGATTTCTATCTAGACTATTATGTCAATGAATAAATAATTGCAATTTAGAAATGAATTATTATTTATGGATATTTTTAAAGTACTTTTGTTTTCTTGATGAAAGTTTCATTTTTTTTTTTATTTATTTAATGTTCATATTGATGAGAAAATAAAATATAGTCAGAATACTTCTATTGTTTATTATGATAAATTATATTTTAAGTAAAATCTATATTTTTAAAAAGAAGAAAAACTTCTGAGACAATATGATGAATATTAATCATAAGTTAAATAATAATTAGATTTATTCTTTTCCGAGAGAATAAAATCTATGATTCGTTTATGAATTAATCGAAATATTTTAATATGATTTGTATTGAATGTGAATATTTATGAAGTTTAAAAAGAAATTAACATAGATTGTAAATTCTAAATTGAAATAAAATTAGCATAGAGAAAAAAAAAAGAATTATTTTTAATCTGTTTGTTCTACAATTCCCATAAATACTTTGTAAACTATGAGTGACATCTATTTGAAAAATTCCTATGATTAATTTAAGAGACTATCTTATTAAAATTCTCTTTAAAGGTTAAAAAAATTAATCATAGATATGTACTGAAATTTCTTTATGAAAAAAAATGTTTGTTACTAAGGTGAAGTCAAGAACTGTTATGGCGACGTGAAATATTTAACATTCGATAAAGAAAGTTGTATGTTTATACCTTTATTTCCTAGTGGTTGTTGATTTCAGATAATTATTTATTTTATTAATATATATTTACGTTGAAAAAAAAAAAAAAAGAAAACTTCAATGGCCAATAATGAAAATGATAATGATGCACCACAAGTTTATCTCTTAGGTAAAACTTACTTGGCTAACAATCAAGGACAATTTTATATTCGAAATGATCCTATTGTTCATATGGCTGCTGGTGATCGACATACAATTATTGTTACTGGAAGTGGTCGTGCATTTGCTTTTGGTGATAATGGTTCAGGTAAAAGAAAAAGAAAATTTTTGTTTCTTCAAAAAAATAAAAAAACAATTTAGGTCAATTGGGTCTTGGTCATACAAATAATGTTGAAAAAGTTTCATGTATTAAAAGTTTAAAATTCGGAGACACAGGTGAAAAAGTTATATTAGCTGCATGTGGTCGTGAATCATCATTAGTTGCTACAAATCATGGTGCACTCTATGGATTTGGTTCAAATAATCGTTCACAGTTAGGAATTCAATCATCTGATTCAAATACAATTTATCGTGAACCTGTTAAAATTGAATATTTTAAAGGAAAAATTGTTTGGAAACAAATAGCTATGGGTGCCGAACATTCATGTGCATTAAATGATGAAGGTATGGTATATGTTTGGGGTTCAAATGACGATGGTCAATGTGCACAACCACGTAAAACTGATGTAGTTCAAATGCCAAGAGAACTTCGAGTAGAATATGAAATTAATGCTATGTAAATATAAAGATAAAAAAAAATCAATCAATCAAGTTTGAATTCTATTTCATTTTTAGATCATGTGGATATTATCATACAGCATTAGTTAGTACAAATGGTCGTTTATTATTATTTGGAAATAATGATGATAGACAATTGGGACGTTCAATGTCTGATAAATTTTCAGGCCCAATTGAAGTTTCAATACCAAATAAAGTTAAAGCTGTTGCTTGTGGAAATCAACATACTGTTGTATTAACTGAAAATGGAGAAGTATATACATGTGGTATGATATATTGTTTTATGAATGAAATAAAAATACAAGAATTATTTCTTTCTCATGAAAATCTAAAGCAAATAGATAAAACTTAAATTTACTGAGAAATTTATAAAAAAAAAAAAAAAAACCAATTTTTTTTTGTTAAAAACTGTGGATGTCGTATTAGATTTAACATCAACATTTATTAATACTTATGCTAATGCTTTAGGCATTAATATTAATGCTTTGGTATTATTTGCATTAGAATTAATTAATGTCAATGTGTTAGTATTATTTTAAATATTAATCCATAGATTATCGACGACGAGATCTCGAATACATTAAGCTCGGAAGTTCCCAAAATCGAACAATTTTGTTCTATTTTTGGGAATGACACTTCCGGGTAGAGATGCAGAATCTGCCGCTAGGATGAAAAGTTTCTCCTTCCACGAAAAAAAAAATTGCTTTTGTTTTTTGAACTTATATAATTATATATAAAGAGACATCAAGACAGAGCACAAAACTATTATACTCAAAAAAAAAAACAATTCAGTTTCATCACTCATCAAGTAATTGTCGTAGTCTTGGAACTTGTTCATTTCAAAAATGTTTTAGCAAAACTTAACTTGAATATAGGTATGTTGAAAGAGACATGTATTGAATGGTAATAGAAACAAAAAAGAAAAGAATAGTGCACTATTCTCTATTGACAAATAAATCATACAACCTGTGCACGAACTTCATGTCCTAGTTTTCACAGAAGACTAACTTTTTTATTGATTTCCTATATAAAAAAAAACTTTTCTATTACCAATCATTTCTCTTCACATGCGTGAGCACACACGGGTAGATTCTCTACGGTTGCTTCCGGATATAAAAAAAAAACCTTTATTCTCTTTATATAAAATTTTTGAAAATGAACTCTTAGAGGTATAGTCGTAATTAGCATATGTATTGGATTGACTGTAGAAAAGTCGAAAAGTGCTATAGAAGATTTCAACTAGCAAGACAGATGTTTTATTGTGTAGCCAAATACTGACGTTCTATAATAGAGACAATAGATTTTCAATTCTGATCGATAGTAGCTCTAGATGATCTCTCAGATACGAGTCAATTTTCCATAATTTGATTCAAGAAAAGAAATGTTCTTAAATTTTAATTTCATTTTTTTATATTTCGCTAATTTTGTATTGTCAACAGAAATAAGATATATGATAAAAATTTCAAAGAAAAAAAAACAATACCCAGATCAAACAATCGGATGATAAGATCTTTGAAGAATCGTATAATAGAATTTAGTTTCAGGTTTTGACTTTTGGAACATATAAAATATCATATGTAGTTACAAAATATTTAGATCATTGATTTGATCATAGTAGAACTCGAACTAAATGATACTCATTTCTGATAATGAATATTTTCATTAAATTTTAATTATTAGGACTTGGTGATCGTGGTCAACTTGGTCTTGGTCCTAGAGTTCTTTCAGCAGACACCTTTGAAAATGTTCAAGGTTTATCAAAACGTCTTACAACTATTGCTGCTGGTGAAGGTCATACAGTTGTTCTTACTGTTCGTGGTGATATGTATGTATTTGGTGATGGTAAACATGGAAAATTAGGTTCACAAATTCATTCGAATGAATTTGAACCATGTTTAGTTGATAAATTTAAAACATATAATGTTTTAAAAGTTGTTTGTGGTGGTTGTCAAACAATAATTCTTGCTCAAAAGAAAACTAGTGAACGAAAACAATCATCGGGAAGTGAAGGAGATATTGGAAGTATGTTTTCAATGATGATTTCAAGAAAAACAAAACCAACTATATATATATATATATTTTTCATTTCTCTTTTTTTATTTTTAGATACAACACTTTCAATAACTCAACGTCCAAAAAGTCAAGCACGAAATACACGTATTAAAACAATAGCTGGTCGTTCACATACAGTTGGTGATTCAACTGATACAACTCTTCATCATGTTAGACCACTTGGAGCAGCAAATCATTTACGTGTTGAATCTGATGATGATAAATCTGATAAAGAATTATCTGCATCATTAAAAAGTGCTACATTTAATCAAACACATACAATAACAAATGGAAAATTTCTTCCAACACAAAGTCCATCATTAAATCGTACTAGTTTTCGTTCAAATGATAGCGATTTAAAACCATTAAAAACAGGTGCTTTAGATCATACAGTTCGTCTTAGTAAAGATTTAGATGATTCAATAAAAACAAATAATCGTTTTTCATCAAGTGATAAATCACCTATACGTAATACACGATTTGATCGTACAAGTCCACAACCTGTAAAAAAAAAACAAGATTCAGATGAAGATAAATCATCATCTGATGAACCAAAAAAACCATTTACTAAAAAACCTGAACGATTATCTCCACCAATACGAAATGATCGAAAAACTTCTCCGATAGCACGACGTCGAGATGATAGTGAAAGTGATGATAATAAATTTAAACGTCCATCTCCTATTAAAACACCTATTAGTGAAACATTAAATCGAAAACCTCGTTCACGTCATCGATCAGATGAAGAGGAAGAAGAAGAGGAAGAAGAAAAAGAAGAAGAAGATGAAGACGAAGACGAAGAAGATAAGAATAGACCATCTAATCGTCGAAATAAACAACAACCACCACCAACCGTTGCACGCCGAAGTTCATTACCACCTCAAACACGTTCAGGAGTACCGACTTCATCAACACGTGATGGAAATCAAACAATTGGTGCAAGACCAGTTGATGGTGTTCGAGGTAGTTTTCGTTCACAAGCAACGAAAACACTTGCTAAACCAAATACAACAACTACAAATACTGATACGACAAAAAAAGAAACACCACCTGCTCAACAACCAGGTTTTTTTGCACGAATTTTTGGTTCAAAATCAACGCCAACATCATCTCCACCAGCATCACAACCGGCAAAAACACCAGCAGTAGTTACCAATTCAAGAACATGTTCAATTATGTAGAAAAAAAAAAAACTTTTTATAGAATAAAAGCTTGTATATAAATATATGTATGTTGATTTTTAAAAATTGCTTTTCTAATATTATTTGTATGCCAGTAAAGAGTTTGTTTGATTAAGTTTTCATTTGTAGAAGGTGAATGTATTCAGGTTGGGTTTTTTTTCTTTTTTCTAGTTATTTACTTGGTTGTTGAAATCAAAAATTACTAACATTAAAAAAAAAGAAACATTTTAATTTTGATGATTTTTCAATCGATTTTTAATACAGTGGAAATAACAGTTCACGAATAAAGTGATAAATAAAATTAGTTGTTAGTATTTTCTTCTTCTTTCAATTAATTCATTTAATATAAATATTGTAAACGTTATCTAGAAAAATAGCTTCTGAATTGGTTTATATAAAAATTTTATTATAATTAAAAAACTATAAAATCTGTGCATGTGGCAGAAGAGAAGAGTTTTAATCTGCACACCCACACCTATACACCACATCCCGAATAGAGCTGAGAACAATTCAAGTTGTACCATCATATGCTGAAAATTGTCACTTGCCTCACTTGCACTTATATCAAATCAGACGATAGTAAATTAATTGAAGACTTGTTGTCATTCACGTGTCTGTGTCATAGACATATCACCATATCAATTATTCATAGATGCATACGTGTTTGTGACTCAATGTGACTACAATATCAAAGATGAGTATAAAGCAAAGGAAAAAAGAATATTAATCTTTTTTCTACACTTATTCATAACTATTGACGCACGCTTATTATATATTTTTCTTCGTCATCTTTGTTGTTCTTCTACTTCATGTGATGAACATGACGAAATCGGATCAATGAATAGATTTCGTTGCTATGAAAACAAGTTCTATTTGTTAGTCTTGACTAAGGCAATGAATCATCACCATTTGACTTCATTGATTTGTCGTCGATGAGTGTTTTTTTATTGGCCAGTAAAGTCAATTTCATATCTTTGACTAAAAATGACTGAACATCTATCGTCAGAGACACTACATTGTACAGGAAAGCACAACAAAAATGCGAAATCCGAACTGGAGCCCTATAGGTTACTACGATACATACACCATTACAGCCTACCGTTCTACCAACTGAGCCAAGTTCGGATGCTTAATGAAGATCGAAACAGAGACAAATTTCATATTTGATCACTTTCACTTTGTTAATGGCAATGCTATTGAAGAAAAGGTTCTGTTTGATTTTTTCAGTTCTCAATCATCCGATTTCATTGAGGCATTCTTACACTGTTAGTAATAGCAAGGCGTTACGATCTCAATTGCAGTATTTGTTCGATGAATCATCCTGTTGGTACATTCTTAGATTTGAGATGTGATTCATTCATCAATGTCGAATTATAAGCTCTCGATCGGTTCAAATCGAACATCTTAATCTGACGAAGAGGTTAATTTAGCATGCGAAGTGTATCACGTATAGATAGTGTTAAGAAAAGAATCGTCATCTAGATTCAGGAAGCATTCTTATATACATTTTAACATCTAGTCTCTCTCATTCTCCGCGTCGATTGATTCTGTTATTCCAGGTACCTACTTTTGTACACTCTGTAATTCGAAAGAAGAAGCACATGACGACAACACAAGCTTTGTAGCCAGTTCGCGATCAGATTTTCAATTCTGATTTTATCAATCAAGATAATATAGTTGTTAATAAAAAATAAAAAGCATAACAAATATAGATTTTATAGAAGACAACAATTCTTTCATATCTAATAAGTGAGTGAGTCATAGTTTACAAGAAAAATAAACAATCCATCAAAATAAGTTAATATTCAAGGTATAGGACATTTGTTCTTAAAATTAGCGATAATGAATTAATTTTAAAATAAGTTCTTTTGATATAATAATGTCTAAAAGGTTACTTCTATTGATTAATAAAAATTACAAATTCTAAATTGATCAGATTTTCACAGTATTTATTTTATCTTCATCTATACATTGAGTTTATTGAAAAAAATTATCTAATACCATGCTAAGTTTTGTCCATAAACATTTTTCTAGTTCAAATATCTTTAATTTTAATACATGAGAAAGAATATCTTAGATACTGAACTTTTCAGTAAGTAAAATACAGTAAAACATTGCTCAACGTATTTTAATTCTTAAAGGGGAATTAGTTAAGTAAAGAAAGAGCACGTTTACAAATACTGTAAACTACAGTGCAGAATATATTTTATTCTTTTTCGCACGCATCTATTATTATCTGATATTAACAAAAAAAGAAAACAAAATATGTAAGAAACGAAAGAAAGAACAGAAAGAAAGAGAGAGAGAGAAAAAAAAGAGTGGAACGACAACACAACGATCAAATTAGAATATTTGCGAACATTCCATAATTTGCCATTCTTCAATCATCAGACGCATATATATGTATATGAATCGATTGAACTAATTAGAAATATTTCAACGTTTAAGTACGACTATCTAATTTTCTCAATACTCTGTCAACAAGATAATGAGTAGCTTTCCAATTCATCGTTATCGTGTTTTCGACGATCCATTTGATCGATTCTTTGGTGATCAACTAGATTTTTTCGATCCATGATATGATTTTGATATACTTTCATCAGCTTTGTCTATTAGACCAAATACATTTCGATGGATAAATGAACCTAATCGGTTAACACATGTATCCAATAATATATCAAATGATGACACGCGTCTTGAATCATCATCGTCATCATCACGAGTAGTAAATGCTGAAAAATTTCGTGTACAATTGAATGTAGCCGGATTCAATCCAGAAACAATCAAAACCAAAGTTGAAGATCGGAAAGTTATTATCGAAGCTAAACAAGAAGATCATCAGCCCGATAGTGATTATAACATTCGAAAAATACGAAAAACATGTGAATTACCTGAACATGCTGGTAAATAAAAACAAATCATTTCATATTGAACTGTTGTATTTATTATTTTTTTTCATCTAGATTCAAATCATCTGACTTCATATGTAACTCCAAATCATATGCTTGTCATAGAAGTACCTATTCGAAATCCAGAAATAGAACATCGTCTTGTTCAAACTAAAAAGAAAAATCAAAATTTGACACAATTCGGTCAATATCGTGATCCATTATTTGATTACGTTGGTTTTTTGGAGGGTTCTAATTTTCAACCACGTATTATTGATAAAGGAAATAATCAAAAACAACTTGAATTGTCAATTGAAATGAAACATCATCGACCACAAGAAATTAAAGTATCAGTTAAAAATAATGAATTGATTGTTCAAGGTGAACATCATCATAAAGATAAGAATCGTTCTTCTTTAAATCAACAATGTTACCACCTGGAACACAAATTGATCAGTTACAATCATATTTAACTGATGATGAACAATTAAAAATTGAAGCACCTTATGTCGAACAAAAAGAAGCAAGAAAATCTATTGAAAGTCAGAAAAAATAATGTCAGAATGATTTTTATTAGAAATATAGTTATATTTTTGCTGCTTATTGTATAGTTTTCATTCATTTCTTTTTTTTATTTGTTTATTCGGTAATAAATGAAAAAAAATCAAAACCTAACTTATTTTGATTTTTGATAATGCATATCTTTGAATTAACGATCAAAATTTTTTCACACTGAACATCTATTCTATTTTCAACCATGAAAACAAACTAGGGTGTGGGAGTAAGTCTGAGTACGGCAATGTATACGAATGAAGAGAAAGATCACAGCTAAACCCATAACAGTCTCAATATTTTAAAAATCTTGTTCCAATTCTTCAAGTTCTGAGTCAATTTCTTTGTCATCATTATTATTACTAGTATATTTGATAACTTTGTTTTTGATGACTATGTCATCAGTTGATGGATGCCGCGTAGTAGCTGTGTTTACCTTTCGTGTTTCAATCGATAAAACAATGAGCGAACCTGATTTTCATATAAAATTTCGTTAGCCGAAAAGTAAAACTTCACGTTTCCTTTCAAGGTCTTCATATCTAACGTCATCTCTTTCAGTTTCCAATGTTTCATATCGGAAATTCTTTCATCAAATTTTTTTTTTGGAGATATCCACGCTATTTACCTGAAAAATCTGTTTTTAGTCTACGTACAGGTAGAGCTCAACTTTCGAAAGAGAAATCGTTTCGTCTTTATTCATCACTTCTGTTAAATTCATATCAACAGATATTATTGGTCGATTTTCGATTTCTTCTAATTTAGAATGATACATTTTGATTGTTGTATCCTTTAATGAAAACTTTTCAGCTATGCAAGAATGGTTACCATTTTTTTGCAAAAAAAATAATCATGTCACTGAATGTTTGAATGAATGGTACAAGATCAGACATTACTTATTCACATGATTTGAAAATAATTCCAATAAAAAAGAAATTTTGTTTCTCAATTAAACGAATCTATTTATTCTCATTTCGTCAAGTCAAAAACGTTACTTAAATTAGAGAAAACTTATCTTGAAATATATTGTTTGCTCTATTTTATCTTTCTATCAGTCGAAGAAGTATCAATGGTAAACAAAATTGAGAATTATCGTGAACATGAAAATAACACAAAAATGTTGAATAAGAAGAAAACAAAGATAATACACATCGATTTTTGATGATAAATCAAAGTCAAGAATCAAATGGAATTCTTTCGAGATTGAGACTAAAATTCAATCTCAAAAAATGCAAACAACATATTTAATTCTTTGCAAGACATATAAGTGATCAAAAAATTATTGGAATACCTGTATATAATCATAAAGATAAGTCACTAACTAGGAAAGGTAACATTTGATTTTCATTCAGTTTTTACCGGAAGGTAGTCACAGATGAGCTCTGAATGCAATACATATATCAAAGTTGGGGACAGAAAGTCTGAGATGTGAGAAGGATTTTACTACAAAGCACATGTTCCTTGAAACGAAACATTATTTGAATAGTCACGTTTATCATGTTTCAACTGCTGTCTCATGTCACAAATATACTTCGATTATATACCATTTAAGAGAGAAATTTTTTCTCGTGATGATGAGTTCTTTTGAATTGAAAATCGAACTTGAAAAATAGGCCAACAGTTCGAAATCCCTGAAAGGTCTATGGTTTTTAGACAAGCGAATTTTTTTAATAGACTTTTGAAAATGTTACTACAACAAGCTTTTAACTTCAAATATACCATTCGAAAAAATCATTGAAAACTAAGACTAAAGATGCATTTATGAATGCTATGTTAGGCTTACATCTAAGTTTAAAAAGTGAGTTACTTGTTTCTAACTCATAGACGACACTAACATGACATAGCTAGCGTTATCCTACTCATAGTGAGCATATAAAATATTTCTCTCAATATAAATTTATAGAAAAGACCTCTCTACGACCTTGATATGTTTCTAAGTTATACCAAGTGGAATCCTAGTTAGTATAGACGCTTCTTTCCATTTGACTATTCTATGAAGACAAAAAAATAGCTATTTCCCTTTATTGTAACTGTCATATGGAGAGAAGTGTCAATACTAACGAGGACTCTACTTGATGCGATTTAGGTACATATCTAGGTCGTAGAGATTTTTTTTTTCTAGAAATTTATATTAAAACAAATATTTTACATGATCACTATGAGGAGGAAAACGCTAACTAATTATGTCGTGCCGGTACCGTGTATGAGCTAGGAACAAAAAACTTATCTTTTATGCTTAAATTTAAACCTTACACAACGCCAATAAATGCATTCTTAGTCTCAGTTTCCAAAGCATTTTTTCGAATGGTGTATTTGAAGTTAAAAACTTGTTTTGATAATATGTACATAAATCTATAAAAAAATCCGCTTGTCTAAAAACTAAAGGCTTTCCAGAGTTTTCGAACTTTTGACCTATTTTCAATCCAAAAAACAACTCATCATCACGAAAAAAATTTATCTCTCTCAAATAATATATGATTGAAGTATATTTGTGACATGAGAAAACAGTTGGAACATGATAAATGCAAGTATTTCAATAGTTTTTTGTTTCGAAGAATACATAGTTTCTAATGATCTCTATGTCACATCTCAGGCTTTCTGTCTCCAACCTTGATATATATATATATTGTAGCTAGAGTTTACCTATGGTTATCTTCCGTTGAAATCCAAATGAAAATCAAATGTTACCTTTCCTGTTTATCGACTTATCTTGATGATTAGATGCAGGTGTTCTAATAATTTTTGAACTTCTGTAGATCAATCGGTCAATATGAGTCTAAAACAATTGAATTCGCTGCTAACTTTTCTTACGTCATATTTTCTAAGAGTTTAAGATCATATTGAATTTTGTTTATTTGATCGAATAGAGATAATTATCAAAAGTCTTTCAATTTAATCTTCTTTTGTCTTGTTTTATTCATTTTCAGAAAACTGAAATAAACTATTTTACTAAAAAATAAAAAAAGAAAGAAAATTTACGAAGTTAAGTTTTGATCAATAGAAAATCGTTGAACTCGATGATTCCAACAATCGACAACATAAAGATTTCCATGTCGATCAAATGCTATACCTTTTGGTTCATTAAGTTGATTCGGTTGTTGTCCTGAACCATTTCCACCAATAATAATAGTTCCTTGATAAACATCTTTAGGCCAACGAATAATTCGATGATTTCCACGATCTGCTATATATAAATTTGACGATGGATCAACAATAATTCCACAAGGATATGATAATTGTGTTAAACTATTTCCTTGACCTTGACCTCCAGCTATAATAATTCCTTCTTGTGCATTTTTTATCCATTTCATAATACGATGATTATCTCTATCCGAAACATAAATCGATTGTTCATGATCGACAAATAGAAAAGTTGGAGAATTCAATTGATCAAGACGATCACCTTTTCCATTACCTCCAGCTACAATTGTTCCTTGAGTTTCACCAACTTTCCAACGTTTAACAAGACATTGACGAATATCTGAAACATAAATAAATCCATGTTGATCCATTGTTAAACAAGCACAATCAATATTTGGAATAATTGTTTGTCCACTTGTTCCACCTCGATAAGGCCATTTAACTACTCGTCGATTTCGTTTATCACAAATAATAAAAAAATCTCTTTCTTTATCAACAATAATATCGATTGGACCATCTAATTGATCGGTTCGATTTCCTTGACCATTTTCACCAGCAATAACAAGACCACTTGTTGCATCAAATTTCCATTCTACAATACGATTATTATTAAAATCAGCTATATAAACAGTTAAGTCATCATCAACATAAAAACCATTTGGACAACTTAATTGATTAAATCCATTGCCTTTTCGACATCCACCAGCGACAGTTAAACCATTTTGTGTCCATTTTGTATTGATATTAATCATGGTAGAAGGGCTTTGTACTACAAAAAATAGAGATTTCGACTGTTGATTAAGATTAATTACTTAGAAGAAAAAAGAAAAAACTTGGTGTCATAACATAAAGTATATTTCTAGAGAGAATCCTTAATCAATTATTAGAAAAATAATTCTATAAAATGTATTCTTTCTTTTATATTTTCGTAAAACTTAAAAGAAAACAAATCACATTAAAATTATTCTTGATGTATGTCTTCAAAATAATGAATCTATATTTATTTCTTTTATTCACTTCTATAATTTTCTATTGGAATTTCCAATGCCTTCAGTGAATTGATCTCGTCCGATGTTTCGAAATTTCCATAAATAATGTAAAGTAGAAGAATTTTTTATTTAAAGAAAAGATTCCATTACAAGAATGAGTTCATTTCAGACAATTACATTCTATCTTTGGACAAAATCATTATTTTAAATGCTTTTTAATATTAATAATCATCACCAAAAAATTGGATTTTGTGCTAAGCAAAAAAAATCTTTCCTGTTCTTTCAGCGTTGGTATTATCTAACTTTCCAAGATAAGATATTTCAAATGTTGATATGAATTAAATAGTACACTTCACTAATCCATCCATCCTATTTAAACAAAAGAGAATCTATCCAGTTAGGAAAGAAAAACAATGAATTGTTTTTGAAAATAGCTGAATCACTTCGCACTCGAAATGATCTGACAAAGAGTATTTGCAATCTAAAATAAAATCAATTTAGAAGAACTAAACTATGAATCATAATTCATAATTGAATGATTTTTCTTAAAATGGATTTAAAATTTAAAATATGGAATTCATCGAAAATTTCTCTAGGAAATATTCAATAGAATTGAAATAAACTATAAAATTAATTTTATTAAAGACAGATCTGATTAAAATCAACTCTTGACTTGTTTTTTTTTTCAAATTCTTTCACTCATAGTCTGGTTATCTATTTTCCTGTCTTTTTTTTTGATAGTTAGGACATTATTGTAAAATAGAGATACAAGGTAGAAAAAAAAGAGATTCTCCTGCACATCTCTATTGTAAAAGAAAACAATTAAACCTCTGAGCAGAAGTTTTCCCGATTGCCCTTTTCTTTAAAAAAAAAGCTTTAAATATTTGCTTTCTTTATATTATCCAACTAATGTATAACATAAATACAGCTCTAGACAATAGTATTTCTCGCTTCTAATGCTCTTTTTTATTGATTCAGATGACCCAAACTTATATAACAATTGTTATTGTATAAAATGTAGATCGATATCGAGAATAGGTTTATTTTTTATCATTCTTTTGTAAAGTTTAAACATGTTATTTTTTTCTATCATACCGCTATGAAATTTTGTTTCTCAAACTACATCCACTAAATTCTAAAATGTCAAAAGCTGTACGGCATTGACTTGTGAGATAGTAACAAATGAAGACTTGTCTAATTTATCACGAATTGGTCGATAATCTACCATGTTATGGAAAACAGATACAAAGATTGTTAATGTTATCAAATGTGATTTGAATGTTATATCAAGTGACATTTCAAAAACTCTAAAAAAAAAAGACGGCATGCATATAGACTCAAGTATTGTTAGACGTCGATTACGTGAAAGTGATGGATCTCATGGTTCACTTTTAAAAAAGCCCTTACCCACAGACAAACATTACAAGCAACGACGCTCATCTAGACTTGATAGTATCAATATTTTCACTAGGACAACGTGTATTTCTATCGATGAGAGGACATTCAAACTTGGCAACAACAAAAGAAAAGTTTAGCAATTTTCAAATGTTACCAAATTTGTTCATACAGTTAAATAATCTCTCAAGTTATACGTCTAGAAATATGTTTCAAAATACGGTTTCGAACAATTAATTATTGTCAGATACAATTTAACGTAAGATTTTATATGCAGCATATATGAAAATAATCTTCTACCTACTGCTCATCGTCAATTTTCTGAAGGTCCGACTAGTTGATAGTATGAAAAGACTAGGACAGTGCTTGGTAAAATGTAAATGGTGACTATACACATCATATTAATATAAAATATTGTTGCTATACTTTAGTTCGATAATAAAAAGAAAGCAAATATTAAAAAATTAAAAAACAAAAAGAATAAAGACTTTTACTGAGTAGTATAATTTAATTAATCAATACAATGACTCACATGTTAATTGTTGTTTTTGAGGATAAATAAGATTATTCCAATTGATTTTATTATTTTCTATAAGAATAATATGTGATTTATCTTGTCCATTAAGTTGTCGAAGTGATTGTTGCATTTTATTTAATTTATTTTTCAATAATTGTATATCATTTTCAACAAAATTATTTTCTTCTCGTTGAAAACGAATTTGTCTTGTTAAATTTCCAAATTGTTCTTTAAAAATTTCTCTTTCATGATTAAGCATTTTATTAAGTTTTTGTCTAGCTCCTTCAGCTGCCTTATGTATTTTATCAATTGTTGTTGATTCCCATCGATTTATTTGAGAAAAAAGTTCATTTGAAGATTCATTTAATTGTTTTATTCGAGAAAGAAGTTCATCATGAAATCGAATAATATCATGATCAAATCGATTTGATAATTGTTGACGATGTTCATTGAAATCTTTTAAACAAAATATATTTTTACAACCTCCACAAATACACATCGATCCACTTTTTTGACAAATTGAACACCGATTTAATGTTGATTCCATTATCATATCCATTAAAATTGAATATTAAAAATTGAATTATTTTACGTTTTAAACTGAATAATAATCAATGAGAAATACTGTTAGAATAGTTTGTTTCTATGTACATTAATTCATGTTGTTTTACATTTACAAATGGTTGTCGAACAAAATTTGATAATGATGTATTTTCTTTTATTTTCGTTCTTTTTCAAAACAATTTTTGCAGAAGTGAATTTGTTTTAAATATAGAGAAACGAAAAATTTTTTCTGAATGAGATTAATTCATATCGAATTGACTGTACCAAATTAAAACTTTTGTTTTTTCATTTTTTTTTCAATCAATCAACTAACTGTATCGAATTCTATTTCTGTACACAAATCAAAATCGATTTTATATTGTTTGATTATAAGGCCAAATATTTTCAACTGAGATTTATTGTTACGCTAATCGAAATTTGATAAATTACATTAAAAAATAATGTCGAAAAAGAACATTGTTATTCATTCAACTGTTCAGAGCTTCTACAAAATTAAATCGAAAATTCCAATACGCTCATTTACTTTTCCTCTGTATCATATAAACAAATTTAAATGACATTATCTCGAAAATCAGAAAGGAAATATTTGTTAACTTTTAGAAAAATTTTCAAATTTGTAATCAATTAGTTTTTCTTTTTTTTTGTTGGTGTGTTTCAATCATAATTAAGGTATTTTCTGGAGTAACTTTTAAATGTTAATATCTCGAATTGACGATTTTTCTTTGTCATAGAGATCGATCTATTTTAATCAGATCAAAAATGAATAAAAATTATTCAAAATTTTTTTTTTCTACTCTTCTCACTTATGTCAAAACATGAATTCTACCTAGTCGATACGTCATTTCAATTAAATAAATACAGAAATAACAAATATTTCTATTTCAAAATAATCATCGAAATTTTTAAAGTAGTAAAATTTGACATGATTCTAATCAAGTTTAATTATGCGTGACTGGCAAAAAAATGCTCGTTTTTGCTGTTTTTTTGCACTTTTATATGAAGAAAAAAAAATCGTTTTTCTCCTTGACCTTGAAGGACAATTATGCTTTTGAATAGGGTTATTCGACGCTTTCTTTTGTATTACTTTTGTCTTAACGAGAAAAAAAAAACTCGAATCATTGATCCATCGAATCACTTTTGCTATCAATGTTCATGTGAAGTTGAGATGAGCTATACACACAAATTGCCATTGCATAAAAAAATACATGCAACCTCTAAAAATATGAAAGAGAGCGTTTCATATCGAGTATCAAATTTACATGCACGGTACTTGTATATATCAGCGTTCGAGAAATAAATAAGTACAAAAATATCATATTATTCTTATTTTAATTTGATATAATGAAAGTCATTTTACGAAAAATAAGATATTAAAATAAAACGAACAAACATCGACTCTGTAGAATTTTTTTGTTAAAATATACTGTAAATTAATAATATACAATTTACTATAAATAAATACAGAAAAACCTGAGAAATCTTATTGTTTCTTTATTTTATTGGATGAATAAAAAATTAAATTAAATTCCACATTGTGTTTCAAAAGGGTTTTTTTGGACCCAAATGATGAGCTGTAATCATAAACTTTTTCGATTGGAGTTTGTAAAAAGAAAATTTTTTTATCGCTCCACCTCCAACTTTTGACCATCCGATTTAAAATTTCGTCTGAAAATATACATCCGTTCAAGAATTAAAATGCTTTGAAGTTTTGCTAAACGTAGCAAAAACTCGAAACGTTATAACTTCAGAATACATGCATATTTTCAAATGAAATCTTAAATCTGTTGATAAACTTCGATGTAGATTACGATTATATTCCATAAAACGGAACAGTACAGAATGCAAAAAAAACAATTTCTTTTCGCCGACTTCGATCGGAAAAAATTTTTAATTAAAACTCATCATTTGGATCCAATATCACCCTCTATAAGTTTCATCTAGATTCACTGCTGATGTCAAGTACTTGATGTAATGAAAACTTTACTTTCTATCATTATATCAACCTTGTTTTTTATCTATTCACATCTCAACAAATCGTGTAGATCAAGTTTTAAATCTTCAAATTCAACAGATTAATTATTAAATTGGAATTATTTATCGAAATGTGAGTTTGTGTACCTCACTTTATAAAGATGTTTTCTTTCATTAAATATCTTTCAAATAGATCTACAAAACTGAAGTATTTTACATTAAGAAAACTACGACAACAGACTTTGCTGCTTTATTATTTTCAATAGCTCACTGTCAACTCGTCGCATATGTAAACATTCGTATTCAATCTTCTTTTATAAAATAACTGATGAATTTTTTTTAATTTTTATTTACATGATAAAAATATGGTTCAAAACGAGAATTAATTAATAATTAATTCAGAAAAATAAAATTTTGTATTGAGAATATATAGATTTTTCTTGAATACAAATGAAATATAAATTAAGTCTATTTTAATATTATTATTATTTTTTGATCTACAATCAAGTTTTGATTCGATTCATGTTTGAGTTTTTCTATCTCGAAAGATTAAAATCAAGAGTCATTCGAACTAAAAATAGTATGGAATTTAAATTGAACTTCTATCTTGTTTTCATAAACAGCTCATTTTCAACAGTATCTTTTAACTCAACTAACATATTTGGTTATAGATTTTTTTTAAACGTATATTAAAGTCAAATAATTTCCGGATAGTTGAAAATAAAACATGGAAAGTAATTCTATTGGCTCAAAAATGTTAGGATAAGGTACATACGAAAAATTGTGCGTAGCTTATCTTAACCTGCGTGTGAATCGTATCTTTTCTTTTTCTTTTTTCTAATTTTGTTTCGTTCACAATACAAAAGAAAAATGTGACATTTCGAGGTAGAAATTTGTGATAGAACGATAAATTAATCTATTGTATGTCGTATTTCTATCCTTCAACAAAACGATTCTTCTTTATTTGAAACTTTTAGATTTACTTCTATTTATATTTCAAATATGTCATCAACAAAACATATTCGACGTATTATTAAAACAACGACAGGTGGACGTTCAAATGCACCTTATAGGTAAATAAAAAAGAATATCTTCGGAATCAATATTTCAAATAATTAATTATTCAATTTAGTCAAGCAGTTCAAATTGATCAAATGCTTTATCTTAGTGGTGCTGTTGGACTTGATCCAGAGACAGGAAAATTTGCTGGTGATACTATTCAAGATCAAACTCGACAGGTAACATTAAATTTCAAAGTTAGGCATTCGAGATATAATCACTTAAATACTTTATTTACTTTTCGCTATGTCTAAGAATAGATCATATTTAGCGATACTACTTGAACTCTTCATTAACTCATCATCTGAATTATATACGGATCAAATCTGATCAAAGACGGCAAACATTAAGATTTGAATAATGAATAGATCGAAAATTTTGACATAAAATGTTTGTTTATTTTTGACTTCTTTGAAAGTGTTTTCGAGGAATCCAAAGCTATGGATTATAACCAGAATTCTATGCTCTTTCTGAATTTAAGCTTAGAAATTTTCTTGAGACCAATGAAATGATCTTTTGAAAATGATTTAGATAGAAAATTTTTCCGTACACATTTTCTACTTTCATTATCGTAACTTGAAAGTAAATGCTGACATCCCTATTAATATACCAATATGTAAAGCAGAAGCTATCCTACAAAATGTACTATTGAAGTTTTTCTACAGATCATTTCAATTTTTGTTTCTCTTAAATTCTCATTTTTTTAAAAAAGCGACACTTAGGTAAAAGCCATAATTTAGTTCAATATAAAATTTTGTAAAGAATTGTCTGTTCCACAAAACAATCGACGCGAATATCTTTTGGTACCTTCGAAAATGAGGTCTATTAGTTCACCATTCAATCTAATATTTTGAACCCTTAAGAATTTCCTTCACTAGTTTTGAACAAAAATAGATAGAATATTTCTAATTCCGAGTACAAAATTCTGAGCATCGTCTATATTTCCATTTGAACTCTTTCTTTTTTTGAGTCTTTCAAAGATTACTTTATTACTCTCGAAGAAAAATAGAGATAAAATTTTAAAGTCTTTATTTGGAAAGTATACAACGCAAAGAAATCTAGGTCACGAACAACATTCACCTTGATTATTTAAGTACAAAATTATTCAATGACATCTGGTACGATAAGTCATTTTTAATTCAAATGAAGAGAACAAGATTATTATTTTTTCGTTGCTCCATAGTCAAATCTCTGAATCGTTGCTTCTAATATAATAGTCGTTTGCCATCTATTTATCTGTAACACGGAATTTTTCTTTGAAATTTGTTAACAAGAATAATTGATAATTTAGGAATACTCTATAAAAATTAAATTTCTTTTTATTGAAATAATCAAGGCAGGAATAATGTCGCTGACCTAGATTTTAGATATATTATACGCACAAAAATTTCCAAGTTTTCAGCTTTGGTAACGATTATGATCCTAAAGATCGAAATATTTTTGTCCCAAAGTCTCAACAATGTTTTTCTCAATGGTATTATTCTAAAGTGAATCGTATCGATAAACTAAAGCCTTTCCAGAATTTATCTTTGCGACTCCATAGTGCTGAAAGTTCGGCTAGGCAAGTGTAAAAAAACTAAGAATTGGTCTACTTCAAGAAAAAACAAAACAAAAATATTAAAGAGATTTTTTATAAATAAATAAACTGATTTCTTTATGTCTATAAAAAACTGAAGAAGTAGATTAGATATCCATGCTTGACTCGAGCCGAGTTAAGAAAAAATTTTTGAATTTCAAGGTGGATCTGTAGTCTGAACATTTTATAGGTACAAAAAGTATTTTGAATATTTTTTTTTCAATAAAAATTTCTAGAAGAGAGTGTGGAAGAGCTTAGTAAAACAAGAAGCTATGTACCGCACAATCTTTTCTACTACTTCACCAACTTTTCTTTAATGACATCAGACAACGATGCATAGCGATAACTGTGTCTGTTCAATGGTAATATAAAGGTCGCAGATTATATACATAAGAAAGATGAACAAGAAAAAATTCTATAACATACTCGTGTTGTCTCAACTACGGGATATCGGCGAAATATCAATAATGAAAAGAGATCAAGGACATATCCTTTGTTTCCGACTATGGAATGAAAGAAAGAAAAAAGGATTGAGAGTTTCATTTTCTCCAGAGAAAGAGAGAAAAATTGATCAATACAAGAGTCCGACTTGGATCAAGTCTGGTCACAAAAAATTTGATCCGTGTGGGACACTGTTACATATAGCTTTAAAGTAGAAGTAATAATCATCATTTAATTTTGTATTAATTAATTGTAGACACTCAAAAATTTGGGAGAAGTATTGAAAGCAGCTGGTGTTTCATACAAAAATGGTGAGTAAATAGAGAGAATAAACACAATCAAATTAATGATGTTTTTTTAATGTAGTGGTTAAAGTCAATGTATTTCTTCAAGATATGAATGATTTTTCGGCTATGAATGCAGTCTATACCGAGGGTAGCTTATGTTTTAGTCAGAAAATTGAATAATTTTTTTTTATTTGTTAATTTTAGTCTTTTCGGAACGTCATCCTGCTCGATCAACAGTTCAAGTTGCTGGTCTTCCATTGGTAAAAGTTTATAAAGTTTTTAATTATTAAAATAATTAATTATAAATTTTTAGAATGCTAAGATTGAAATTGAGGCAGTGGCCGTAATGGGTGATATTGAAGATCAATAACTAATTATTCATCTTATGTTTACAATCTATTGATCATTAACCTTTTTTTTTCACTTTAATTCTTCTTTTTATTTTTAATATAATATTTTTATTTGATTCAGTGATATTTAGAAATTAAAGAAAAGTAGATGAAACTACTAAAAAATGTAGAAATTGAGAATTTCTACACTTTTATGTAGTCAAAGACTGGAATATTATTTTAAAAAAAAAGCTATTAGCACAATTCATGTAGGATTATGATATGACACACGATGTAGCTGCTGTTGCTAATCACAGGAAAACTGTTTTATTATTGAGGCACATTTTTTACCATCCCTTTACTGAATCCTTCAGAAATGCGATAAGGAAATAATTCATATATTATAATAAGACGTTATTGATATACTGTCTGTGATCGTGTGCCAACAACGGCTGTCATGGTTTATGGAAGGGAAAAGGCAATTTCAAATTTTTCTTCGCATACTTCAACACTCCGTATCGATCGTATTTCACAAAATGTTACTAGTTTTACATGATGAATCCATTTTAAAAAGTTTTTCATTATTAAAAATAATTAATATCTTTCTAATTTCGATCAATAATCAAATTTTGTTAAATCCCATTTTAATTCTTTGATGATAATCATACTTCGATTCTATTTAATGATGCTAAAGATTATTTTCATCACAAAAATCCAACAAAGAAACATTTAGCTGGTTAACAAAGTAAACGACAGCGAACGTTCACGGCTTGATTTGGATGCGAATGCAGGAAGTGTGAACCATCTGGCCTCCTACACTCATTCACACTAACATCGTCATCGTTTGTCGTTTATGAATGCCTAATGGTGAACACGCATACTGACTCTCGGTATTGTATGGACTAGAGCAAATTAGAATTCTGTTATGTTACCGAAGCAAGTCTTCTCTGTAAGCATTACAACAGGAAAATCCGTGTACGATCCAACAAATTGTTTTCGAGCTATCTTAACTCTAAACTCTGTTTCACAATGAAAAGATTCAGTACTAAAAGATAAAAACCAAATTTATTCAGAATGCTCATTATAGGTCTCGATTGCTATCAATAGTCCAGTCCAAAAAACCTTTTTTAACCACCCTCACATACCCACATAAACATCTTCGCTACTTTTCGGATGAAAATCAATATAATACAACCGATGAATTTATTTCAACTATCGGGATAAATCAATGGTCAACTGATCGACAGAATTTATAAAATATAAGAAACGTTTATCAATGCAGAGAAATGATCTGTTTCCAAGGATTTGCCAAAGACTCTTCGACAAATACACCCTGAAACATTTGTATCACGCTCTTTCAATAGGCTTTAATAAGGGCCTCGCCTTTGGTATAGTGTGAAATCATAATTGTAGGATTGAGAAATTTTTTCGCATAGGCACAAGGCTCACTAACAGTTCCAAAGATCCTTGCACTACCACCATCGATAAACTGAAGTGCAGACATTTGGTAGGAATCGGTAAAAATTCGTCCATACAAAGTCAAATAATCTGCTACGGCACCTGGTGGGTATGCATTCATATCAATATTTGCTGACAGCTTGCAATCTTTAGAAATAAAAAAGTGCATTGGCAGTTCCTGCGATCCAATCAGCATTCTTGATTTAAACAAAAGAAGCCATTTGATCTTCATCGTACATTACTCAACTATTACCTCCAAGAATATATATTTGGCGA
>CAJNOL010001986.1:0-49529 GCA_905250125.1 Rotaria sordida | reverse complement strand
AAGCAGTTTTTATCGAAAGATTTGCTGCTGACTAAAACTATCTGTTTAACGAAAAAAATTTTATGATGACTAAATTCAAATTAACACCATAATTTAATGATTTTTCAATTTTCTTTTCCTGATAAGATTAAAAAAGAACTCTTTGCTGTAGTCCCAACCTCAAAACAACTTTTATATAAACTTCAAAGATTTTTAAGATTCATTCTATTTCTTTATGAAAAGAACCAAATCAAGATCAAAGTAAAAGTGTCAATAGATAATTTACTTCATAGAATATTGTCGTGTTCCGAACAAAAACACAGTAACATCTTGAAAAATTCTTCTATTTATTTTTGTTGAGACTTTGCTAAATATTGGTATTGAAATTCTGTTGTAATGTATAGATCTACAAATTTTGAAAGGATCCTCATCTGACGAACCTAACTGAAAACGTGAGAAAATCGTTTCAGTCATTCTTGCTAGGTTGCTGACAGGATACTGAAAATTAAATTTTAAATATTACTCTCTAAACATAAATCTGAAAAGATCTTAACTAGCTCCTTGTGTTTTCTTATCAACATCCTGATCATATTTGTATTTTTTAAAAGCATTCGAAATATCTGTTCTTAAACAGTTTCACTCAGGATCCTGATCGAAGTTTAACAGGATTTGTTAGTTGAGGATTCTAACGGAGTATCTCCATATCAGGATCCTGCATAGAATTGACAGTGAAGCTTAGCAGGATTCTCCAAACTCAATTCAGAAAAAAATCTGAGCAAGAACTTGAACAAATCTTGGATCGAATCCTGAATCAAATCTGACAGGATCCTTGAAATTTATGATTCTGAAAAATCCTTCAAGGGTGTCTCAGAAACTGGATATGGCTCAGCAGACTAAGCAGAAATCTGCAAGGATCTTTGATAAATCTTTACATTTTCTTATCAAGATCCTGATTACGATTAATATTATGTTGCAAGGTTTAGAAGTGTATATACTTGAAAAGTTCCGAACAAGATTCTGATTGAAGCTTTCGAGGATTAGTCAGTTTCGTATTCTGATTGATCTTGTTATTTTCTTGCCAAGATCTTCGTCTGATATGGCTATCATTCCTGCTGGGATCCTGATACGAAGATTTGACCTACATCCTGACGAGGATTTGATAAAATCTGGGCAGAATCATGTCTGATAATCCTGAGAGAATCCTTGATAGAATCTTGAGTAAGTCTTGATAGGATCCTATATTTTTAACTCAGAAAAATATCTGACCAGGAACTTGAAAAAATCCTGAACAAAATCTTGTTTCACCTTGAAAAGTCCTGGAAACAGGATCCTTCCAGGGTTTCTCAAGGAATGAAAAGGATTGAGGTTAAGGTTTTACTTTCCAGGGGTATATATAGGATGTACACCGTCCATTAACTAATAGTATGCTATGTCTATGGGTTGATGACGGATGGTGGATTTTTGAGACTGAAATCTCATTGTTAAGAGAAATGATTTTAAAGATCTTTAGGGATCTTTTTTTTATGCGTATTAAATCTATAAGTGTGACTTACCTGTACAGATGTGCTGAACAGCTGTGACAGTGACTGGAAGCACGTGGGAAATTGTGAGCAAGTCTGATATTTGATCGCGTTCGTCGAATTTTGGTTGAGAATATTTTCACTTACAATCGATTATTAATTCGAAAAAAATTGATTAAAATCAGATTTTGTCGTTTTTTTTACATGAGTTGCTATCTGATTGTTTCATCTGAGTCGAAACAACAAGATCTGAGGCGCATTCAGTTTCAGGATCCGATCTAGAGAGCTAGACTGCAAATGCTCGCCTTCTGGCTACGTAATCACAACGCAAACTCTTGGATACAGCGTTTATATCTTGTCGCTTCGATAAAAGCATCAGAACCGTTGCCGCGAAACGTATTCGAAGATAGCTACCGAAGGCAGGAACTGAGCTAGAATCGGTAGCCGAATCCAATTTAGAAATTCTACTTCCAGAGCGCGCAGGCAAATCACTGGATCCTGTCATACATCTTTGACCTGGGTATTTCTGAACTAGAAAATCAGATCATCATCTAGCCAACAGTAAAAGTTTTCGAAATCTAAAAATACTAATTGTCTTTGTAACTGAAAACAGTTCAGTACTGTTTAAAACAAATGAGTGATTCATTCCAATGAAATCTATACTTATTCCTACTTCACACTTTTGTTTCATTCCAGCACCATTACGTGCAAGTTTGACTGATATCCGTCCGAATACAAAATGGATACAGAATGGTGTCACTGTCGCTGGAGGAAATAGACAAGGCAGTGGAATCAAGCAACTCTGTAATCCACAGGGTATATATGTCGATGATGGTCAAACTATTTATATTGCTGATCGCGATAACCATCGTATTGTGGAATGGAAATGTGATGCAACAACTGGCCAAGTGGTTGCCGGTGGAAATGGACAAGGAAATGGAGCTCATCAGTTAAACTGCCCATACGATGTGATTATCGACAAAGAGAGAGTTAGTCTCATTATCTCCGATTACAATAATAAAAGAGTAGTTCGATGGCCTCGTCGAAATGGTACTAGTGGAGAAACTATCATTTCAAATATTTATTGCCTAGGTTTGACAATGGATGAGAATGGATCTCTCTATGTCGTTGACTATGAAAAACATGAAGTGAGACGATATCGAATTGGTGATACTGAAGGAACAGTGGTTGCAGGTGGCAATGGAGATGGACATCATCCAGATCAACTCTCTAACCCCTGCTACGTATTTGTCGATCGAGATCATTCAGTATACGTGTCCGATACTGAAAATCATCGTGTGATGAAATGGGAAGAAGGTGCAAAACAAGGCATTGTCGTAGCCGGTGATCAAGGGCAAGGAAATAGACTTACACAAGTGACCGGTCCTATGGGAGTCATTGTCGATCAATTGGGTACTGTCTATGTAGCTGATCAAGGCAACCATCGAGTCATGCGTTGGCCAATAGGTGCCACGCGGGGAAGTGTCATTGCTGGTGGATATGGTCGAGGAGCACAGTCGAATCAACTCAGTTATCCCATTGGTTTATCATTCGATCGACATGGCAATCTCTATGTCGTCGAGTGCGGCTACCATGGAGTGCAAAAATTTAATATGAGGTCGTTCACGTCAGAGATGGGCGAGCCGCGGTTTCACACCGCCCCGCGCCGCCGCATCCCGCCCAATCTGTGGGACGGCGCAGAAACTTGACGGGGCAGGGCGGTGACGGTGCGTCGTAAGATCTTGCGGTTTCCCCGCCCCTTGACAATATTGAGTTTTTTTTAACATTTTTCTTAAATGTTTATTTTTTTCTATTTCGAAATTTTACCTTTATATACAGGGTGGTCTATAAATAATAACATAACGACAAGAAATTTAAATATTTCTACTTCTGGTCATTCAAAAGGATTCAATTTTTTTCATTCGGATAATGTAAATAAATCCAATTGTTAAGTGTTTCAATTAACGTCAACAAAGCAACTTTACTAGTTATCAAGTAAAAAATTGCATATGAAATATTGTGTAGATGACTTTTAGTTGTCGTTTGACAGAATGACTTGAAAAAATTCAAATAAATCTGCTGAATGATACTATATGGCTGACATTGAGAGAAATTTCTCAACCAGTCAATTTGAAAGTTAGCAATTACAATGTTTCGAAGTCTCAGACGTGTAACACTGATTTTTGTTGAAAACTTGCCGACTGGGTAACTAAAGGCTTTCAGATACGCGTTTTAGTTATCAAGCACTAGTTCCGGTATTCAAAGTAGCTAGTCCAGAAAATTTTCTATATGTACATCAATGTAGTATCATTTAGAAGATTCGTTTGAATTTTTTCAAGTCATTCTGTCAAATGATAACTAAAAATCATCTACACAATATTTCATATGCGGTTTTTTACTTGATAACTAGTGAAGTTGCTTTGTTGACGTCAACTGAAATACTTAACAGTTTGATTTACTGACATTATTCAAATGGAAAAAAATTGAGGAGAGTTCTATCACCAACCAAAAAATGAGCCCATTTGCATGAACAGAAGTAGAGCCATTTAAATTTCTTATTGTCATGTGATTATATGTAAGTCATCCTGTATTTAAATTATACCTTCTCATCTCAGGAAATATAATAGTAATTATGAAAAGTTACTAAAAATTTCATGAATAAATGACTTCTGACGACAGACTTTAGATGGGGCAGAGCGGGGCGGTGACGGTGCGAAACTTTATCAACGGGGCGGGACGGGGCGGTGGCGGTGTGACTTTTTGGCTGGCTCGCTCATCGAATAAACTCAGTACGATGATTCATTTTTTTTATTCTGCTTCTCTTACAAATAAATCGCGAGTAAATAAAAAAGAATTCATAGCTATTCTGTTTGCACGCGCGCGCGCGACCAGGAACCATCCTGGTGGAGCCGCAGCAAGCGTAAAGCTCATGCACGCATGGGACAGACTCTAATTATTCACATCAGAGATGTGCCAAAAAGTCTGGTGCAGGTCCGATCGTGTACCACGGACACCAAGACAGTTCCTGACCGAGCTTTTAAGGACTACTCGGAAGTCCTTCATATAACGCGAAGCCTAATCTCAACGAGTATAACTCACCCTACCCTCTTACTAACACTCATTTTCTTTAGAGTAATCCTATTCTCATCTCAAAAGAAAAAAAATAATTACTTATTTTCTCTCTATGTTGGACGATGATGATAGTGTTGTTGATAATGAAGACGATACGAATATATCGATGGCTAAATGAAGAGGAAAAAAAATTGATGAGCATCATATAATTAAAAAGAATGGAATAACTTACCCCACTGTTATCTGTTTCATTGACCTGGAAAAAATTTTTGATCTAAAACGAAACAAGACAAAATAAAAGAAAGAAAAAGCTACTTACAGTCTCTGACTTGTTCATGTCCACCTGAAAGAAACGAAATAAAAAAAATTAATTAGAAAAAGCTCTTACTTACTTGAAGTATATAATAGCTAAAATAAAAAGGGTGTGGATGTGGGTGTGGGTGTGGGTCATCTGCACATGTACACCCACACCCACACCCCAAGATCAAACTTATCCAAAAACCAATCAGGCGAACTAAAACATTGATTTTCTACGAGATAGAATGATACGATTTGAGCACGATACTGAGGGAGAATATGAATGATATATTTTTTGTGATCTTACATTCATGACGTCTTTCTTCAGATAAAATATATATGTGACGCAGTGATTCTATCAGCAAAACAGCTTCTCGTACAACCTTTTCTTTTTTTTTAGCGTCCTGTTTGTTCTCTTGTCAATAACGAAGAAACGCAAAAGACTACGAGCATTTTTCTTTCCATGTGTGTATCACGCTTTTTCATGGTTGACATCATCGGTGAAACGACGCAAAAATAATTATGCAAGCACGTTTTCTCCAAAAACGTCGGATTTTCGAATGTTTTTGGAGTCTGTTGCGAATGCTTCGAAGTAATAAACGTTGAGCAAGTAAATCAATGACATTCTTGTCGTTTATTTAGATTTTTATCATTGATATCTGATTTTTAATCGACCAAAATATTCCAAATTGAAAAGACATGGTGTTTCTTAATATCGACATTTTCCTCAAGTTCAGTGTTTGGATGTTGTTCTTTATTTTATCATGGATTTTAATGATAAAGATTCTTTATCAAAATGATCAATGTTACTATGTTAGCAGCAAAATTTCATCTAACAGGAAAAAAATTCTATCAACTAATGAATGGATGATCGATTCGCGTTTAAAACTAAATCATCTGACCATTCTCGGAACACACAATAGTTATCATCAAGAAACGTTTTTTTACAAATATCATCATTCAAATCTTGACATTCAATTAGTGGCTGGTATTAGACAGATTGAATTAGATATTCATTTAATGAAAAATGATTATGTTGTTTATCATACGCAATTCATCGATGATAAGACAAATTGTTATTGTTTTAGTGATTGTTTAGTAAGAATTCATAGATGGAGTCAACAGAATCCAAAACACTATCCAATATTTCTCTTCATTGAAATCAAACAAAGATTTCGTGAAGATTTTTTAACAGCGCTTGATGGTGACGTTCGATGTCAACATTTTGAATCTATGAAAGAACAAATTTTGCGAGTATTTTCTATTGATTCATTCATACTACCAGAATTAATTCGTGGTCATCAGACATCAATTAATTTAGCTTTGAAGAAACAGAGACAAGATGAATTAAATGGCAATTATTCATATGGAAATTATGGTTGGCCTCCACTATTTCAATCTTTAGGGAAAATTTTTGTGAGTTTCATTGATGATGAACATAATATCATCGTTGGTTTAATTTCTACATGTGAATCACTTTCAAATTTTTTCTTTATTGCTCAAACAAATATCAATCTTCCCTATGCATCAATTATCAATATTCGGAATCCATTAATAAATGAACAATTAATCGTTGCAAGTCATATGAATGGTCAAATAAGTCGTGTTTTACTTGGCTATGGTGATCAACAAATCTTTGAGAGATATAAACAATCTCGAAAATATGGTATTCATATCATAAGTACAGATTATGTACAATGCGATGATACAGAATTATGTCAAAGTGTGAAAAATGATTTTCAAAGTTCTTCGCCGATATTGTGTAATACAGTTCTAGCTCCTAGTTTTTGTAATACAACAATACTATCTCTTTGAGAAAAGTATTTGTTCTGTATGATTGAGAAATATCTACGTTTTTCTAATCTTTGCACTGATGGAAAATTTCTTCTTCGAATAATGTTCGGCACTTCAACTTGATATTGAAAAATATAATCTCGTCTGGTCATAATTCATTCGACTGCTTTTGTTATTCGAGCTTTTTCGATTGTCGATTGTTCAAAAGAAAGTTTGATCGACATATTTTCATGCGAAAATTGTTTGAATCAATGTGACACTATCTCCTTCTCTTTCGCTATTCAATCGTTGCCAATTAGCATATACTTGTGTCTCTCTGTTTGTTACTGCGTGATTGTTTGCTATGTATTGACTACTATACAATAGTGTCTCAAATATTAATTTTGTTCTGTTCTTTTTTTTGCAAATTGGAAAAAAACCAAGCATCGATGAAGAACAAGGTAAATAATTCTTCGTTTTTTTTTTCTGTGCAAACG
The DNA here is from genome assembly GCA_905250125.1 of Rotaria sordida. Taxonomy (NCBI): domain Eukaryota; kingdom Metazoa; phylum Rotifera; class Eurotatoria; order Philodinida; family Philodinidae; genus Rotaria; species Rotaria sordida. The sequence continues at coordinate 42,391 of CAJNOL010001986.1, read as the reverse complement.
AAAGCAGCTCTTCAAGAACAACCTGTGTAAATATAAAGGCTTTTGTGAAAAAAAGCAGAAGAAAGTATGTGCGTAAATGAAATATTCTCTACTTGTTATGAATGACTCATGCGGTCCAAACAACAAGTTTTATCCTTGTGAAGAAATGAGGAATTCAATTGATTGACTTCGTAAAAGAAAACGTTCGAATCATGATGTCTAATTTCCATTTATCTGTTTTTTTTTTCTTTTGTTCTATTTCTTATTGTTTAATCTTTTCAATAAAGACTTGATTTCTATCAAAGATTAAACTGTCCATGTTCTAGAATAAGACAAGGAAATTTGAGATATTTAATATATATGGCTTTCAAAAAAAAAACAAAAAATTCACAAGACCAAAAAATTATTCTTTAATCTCTCTAACTCTAACTCATGAAATTTAGGTTGCACTGGAAAACTAATTTAAATTTTTCTCATATACTAAACTTTTCAATTCAATCCAAGAATTATCTCGTAGTTGTTGTCTTTCGGAAGTACACAGTGGTTGTTCACTGATATATTGACAAAATTGCCATGTGTATGTTGTTAGTTGTTGATCATCGTTTGATTTGTACCAATGAACGAAACGAGTTATCAAATGTTTTCGAACGAAATCAAATTCAAGAATCCATTCTTGACCATCACGTGTAAATAGAGATGATATTAACGGTTGATTTCGTCTTGTTATTTTGCCCCATAGAACAAATCTATAAGCATCGAGTGCTTGACTTTGTTCAAGATCATACATAGGCATTAGTGTTCCTTGTCGAACATAGAATGGAATTCGATCGAGACGACTTGTATCTTCAAAAATAAACGAACGAGCTTTGTGTGTAATAGAGGCATTAAAACCCGAAATCCATTTGCCTGTAGGTGATGATGGAAGCCAAATATGTTGTGTTTGCTTGGGAGTTGGATCACGTAGAACAGGTACAACATAGACAGATGGACCAAGAAAATAGGCATGTGTTAAGAAACATTCGATATCATTACATGGTAGCATAAGTGTACCATTTTGATACAGAGCAACCTTAGTACCTTCAGTATACAGATAAGGAATTAATGAATAATGTAAATTAACCCATGATCGATAAATGTCAACCGTTTCATTATCAAATTTCCATGGTAAATGTTCACCACCACCTCCATTTTCCATAAATGAACTCAATGCACCAATGGCTGTCCATCGAAGAAATAGTTCTTTCGTGCGACCAAGTGGACCTGCACTCGAATCAGTTCCATATCCACCAATATCTGATCCAAATCCGACATAACCACGACTACCACTTTCAAGCATATATCGAAGTGCTGTCTTCAATCCGTCATAGGTTCCATCTTCATCACCAACCCAACCCATAAATACTATTTCACGTGGTGACCATTCTAGATTGTCATCAACAGGACGAGACATAATTAAAGCATCTGGACCAATTAAACGACGCAAAAGTTGAAATGTGTCATTGTAATAAGCTGTTCGATACTTAAGCCATGTTATACGTGGATCATGGAGTTTTTCAATATATCGATCACTTTCATCGGCCTAAACAATACAACAAAAGAATATAACTTTCAATCAATGTGATTCCAGAAGAGTGCTTTGATTGGTTAGGTCTAATCGACTTTTTATTTTTGCTACCTTGATAAAGAAACTTTTTATATCTTACTTTAAATGCATGAATTGGACCGACAGTATCTAGAAGTCGTTCAATTTGACTATGCCACCAATTGACAGCATGGTCATTAAAATAATCTAATAATCGTCCTTCACCATGCCACCATTTAAGTGTTTTATTGAATAAATATCCATGTTCTTGTGCATATTGATAATTTGGTGAATCAATATTAATAAATGATGTCATCCAAAGAACAATATGAACACCTTTTCCTCGAATATTATCGAGCATTTGTCGAATATTTGGAAATTTTTCTGGATCGAATATAAACGTATTAAAATTAGTCTCCCAACGTGAATCAATATTGACAATACCAACTGGAATATGATGTTCAAGATAACTATCAAACATTGCTTGAATATCAACTTGATTCGTATGTGTATTATGTAACCAAACCATATGATAATGAGCCCATTCTGCATACGGTAATGGTACTGTTGAAACAATAAGTGGACAGAAAAAGAATAGAAAGATTCGTATCATAATTTCTCTGCAATGAAATACGATTGAAAATGAGATAAGATTCAGAATATGAGACGTAATTTAAAGAAATAATCAAAATCATGAATGAGAATATATGCATCTGCATTTACCTCGATATCAAAATGGTGTGCATTACGTGCTTTATAATTCATATAAGAGTCGATTTGTATTTATTTTTGGATGCAATTTCATTACAATTCTATTTTCCTTTAACAATGATGAAGCAGGAAAATTTTTTTTTTGTTCTCATGAAAACAAAAATTTGAGAAGTTTTTCCGTAACAAATATGATCGGAAATTAGAGTACATGTTGTCAGTTACACGTATTTTTTTCTGAATGTACATCGAATTAAGTGAATTTTTCACAAAATCATTTTCTGAATATGAATTTAGAATATCGAAACTCACATAATTCTTTCATCTTTGTCTTCAATTCAATTAAAAAATTTATGAAAAGTTTACGTTCAAACATATAATTTCTATTCCTTTATTGAAATCAATTATCAGAGCTATAATTTCTAGACCTATTGACAAAGATGTGTAAATTGGTTTTGATATTCTATTCACAGACACATTCGCTCTTATTTTGGAAATAATAAGGGTGTGGGTGTGTACTTTCTCTTCACTCACACCCACCGCACACCCTTCAATAATAAAAAGCGTAAAAGTGATTTATAACAATCGTTAAGTTTATTGCATGACAGTTGATGCAATCTAGGACAAAGATCAACCAAAAATCTTGTTTGTTCTAATGTATGTTGATAATTAATTATTTGTTGTAGATACTAATCGAAAAGCTTCATTTCGTTGAATTAATTCTTTCATGACCAGTAGTACACATATGTACCACTTTTTTTTGTTTTTGGCCAAAGAACTATAATGAATTAGTAAAACTGTGTAATAAATAAAGAAAAACTAAAATAGGAAAGAATATGAGAATTTGAATGGTTCTCATGAATAGAAAAAAAAGCATGACCTACCCATGTATCCATTTTTTAATTTTCGACGCGTCCCCGAGCGTTTGTCAGCAATGTAATTTCACGCGTCTGGATGCATCCAAAATGCAACATTTTCGGGTGTTCTAACGCGTTCTAATAGAGAAACGCATCCTGACGTTTGTTTATTGTTAGAAGCGTCAAAACGCGTTTTAGGATATCCAAAATTTGTTAAATTTTAAAAAATTGTGCTCTATTTCATGGTATCGATCCACTTTCATCGCTACATGATATTTTTATTTCAATTTAACACATTATTAAGTTATTGAATAGAATGCAATAAACGAGATTCGATCATGATGCCTACAGAATGAAAGGCATTGAACTTACCACGAAGCTGTAAACACTCGTAGTCTTATCTGTTATTATCATGTGACTTTTTATAGAGAAAAAGATCAATTTATAGTAATTGCTTCATTAAATTATATAAACTTTGAAATATTTTCATTTTTTTAATTTATCAGGATCACAGAATACGAGAAAAACGGTTTTTTCGATAATTAATTGCTTATTCAATGAATGCTCAATGGATGAAGCATCTTAACTTTTTTGTCTTTTTAAAGTAAAAAAAAATTAATTTAAATTTTAAATTCAAATTAAGTAATTATTTTTTCTTTTTCTTTTTTACTTTGAATGAAATTTTTGCTCATAGCGAGGTGAAGATAAATTTTATAGAATTTACTTTTCAACAAAAATAGTGAAAATTGAAGAAAGTAAATTTAAAGAATTGCGTATTTTGTAGACGATTATATGCATTTTGTTTCTTCTATCACATATGACTCTTTAGTGTAAGAATTCGTATACGAAAAAGCAGAAAAAACTTTAGACTTTAACACATAAACATTAAATGTATTGTAAATACGTTCATAACCAACTCAGATAAAATATTTGTTGCACATGGATGCATCTAAACGCCCGATGGTAATAATGTCTGAATGCATATTTTGTGTTCTGACTGCATTTAGACGCTATTTTAAGTTGTTTTTAGCTACATACAGACGCAATTCTGTTTCAATTTATGTTTGAAAGCAAGTCTACCATTGTCTAACTTTGAACTTCATGTTTGAGTTAAAATGGACATTTTTGCTTAGCACTTAAATTTTATTTATTTTGAAATTTAAATTGCTACGCTTAACATATGTGTTATACAAGAGCGAAATTGATTTCGTAAAAAAAAAGTGCTGGTAGTGACATGTAGCAAAATAATATTATTGTAATACCGTTTTCGAATGAATGTTCTGTACATTTCAAAATTTGATACGTGTACTCATTTGTTTCTATTTCACAGATTAACTAAGTCTTCATGACTTTATATGCTGAACACAAATCTCATGAGATTTCTTGTATCCAACTATTTGTGTTTATATTCTGTGTCATACAATGCTAGCCACTGATATTTGAAACTGCAGATTATCAAGAAGAGTCCTCTTTAAGAATTCGAAACGCAGTAAGACTTAAATACGTCATCTATATAATTTACTATATAATTTTTATGCTTTTTTAAATAAAAAATACGCAGTTCAATTTACTGTTTGAGATCTAGTCACACGTACTGTGACGAAGTAATCTGCATTATTGATAGCACTATGTGCACTTGCAACTAGAAACGCATTCAGATGCATCTTGTCTATACAAAAGAGAAAAAGAAACTACATTTACACACACGATTGGAACTCAAAAGCATTAGTTGCATATAGGGGAAGCGCTTCGGATGCAAAATTAAAAGCAATTGCATTCAAACGCATCTAGGTTAATATTATTTTCAGGTATGAATGCATTCTAATACAAAAATGATACTGTTCGCGTTGAAATGCGTTTAAAAACTACTGTAAATCAGATGTGATGCGTTTTATGATTATATGAGTTGATGGCTGGATAGTCAGTCAACTCACATTGCTTCATTCACAGCGTTACAGAGTCGTTACTAATAGGCTGTGATATTATCAGACGCATGACAAGGCACTGATGACAATTTTAAAAAGAAATGTAGATATTCAGATGTAAGACTGTCATCATTTTGTATCTATCTCATCAAAGATGAAAACACACAAATGAAAAAAAAATCATGTTGGCGATCGCTGCGCTTAAAAAATTTTCTTAAAAAGACTGTAATCACATACATGCTTCCTGAATTATTCTTCATTATTGATTTCTCGTTTTCAATCGTAGTGTCGACTGTTGGTTTGCTCTGCTGTCTTATCATGATTGTTATCATTGCTGCTCATCAACCATGTCGCACAGTCGCTAATCTTGTGACTTGTAATACAATTATGTTCATTACAGCCTATTCCATCTGCAATATCGTTTCATCTATCTATGGTTTTCATGAAGATTGGACACTTCAACAACCGGGATGTGTTTTCCGAGCATTTTTATTTGTCGCAATACCCGCATCCACCAGCTACTCGTATCTTATTCAAGCTGTCAGTCGTCTCTTCTTTACTGTCTTTTTCAAATATAAATATCTGGTTACTTATCGTGTTCATTGTTGTTTGATTGCTTTCAACTGGATTATTGGCATTTTGATTTCGATTGTACCATTTTTCTTTGATGGTAGTTTCGTATACGAAAAAGAATCGCGTCTCTGTGTACTTACATCTAAAAATTTCTTAATATCCATATATTGTATAGTTATTGCATTTGTTATTCCACCGAACAGTTCCATGATTATTTATAGTATAATTTTCTATCATGCTCGTAGATCATCTCGACGAATTACTCCTTCAACATCCAATACTATGACTACTCATATACCAAATGCTAAACGTGAAATGAAACTTGCACAAAATATGATCATGATCGAGACGCTTTATGCAGCTGCCGGAGTACCTCTTTTGATACTTATTCTTTGGCAAGTGATACAAGTCAACAGTCCACCACCTGAATCACTTTATTTATTGAGTATGAATTCAATATCAGTTTTTTCCACTCTTATGATAATTATGCTATTCTGCACGAACAAGCAAGTGAAAGACATTGCTCTTAATTATCAACACTCTGAGCGGCAACGTGTGCATCGAGCAACGACTGTTAATCGTCAACAGCAGATGTTGCAAGTTATTAGACACTGACATTGTAGGAAACATAAACCAGAAGAGATATATACTTTTTTGACGGTTAAGCAAAAATTTAATTTATCAGTTCTATATGATTTGGTTTTAATGATGACATTCAATTATTGTGTACTACTGATCTTCATACTCGATCAAAATTATTTTGAATCAGTCCTGTCCATGACTCGAATTATTGAAACTTTGAGACTCCTAAACAGTAAAAACATTTTTTTTGCAAAAGGCCACACATTTTGATTTCTTTGAAAGTATGATCGATGTATTTAAGAAAAAAATTTTCAGGCGAACACCTGTAGCAAATATTATAAGACTGGATTGTGTATGTTAGACTGTTTGAAAATGAAATCAAAGTATGAGTCATTATTCCTTGTAGCGTGCCGGGTTTTCTGTAACCATCATTTTTTGCTATTGAATAAGTAAGAAAAAAAGGTCCTTTGCACATGCTTGAAAATTGTACTCAAAGATCGACCAACAAAAAGTCTTTAAAATCAAATTCACGTGTCTAGTCACAAAGTAACAGATAGGATGTGGGTGTGAGTGAGATGGTTAGCAGAACACCCACCCTTCTTTTTTCTCTTAAAAAAGTCACTACTTTTGGACTGCCCTAAGTATTAATAAACGGCGTTGAAGAGTACATTTTTTTTTAAAATAAATTCTATTAATTAAGAATTGAATTTCAATAAAAGATATTTTTCTAACACACTGATCGATGAGGAAAAATAAAAAAATACCCATGTGGTATGAAATGTAAATAATCACTTAAATTAAATCGAACGGCTGGATAATACACTGATAATTGTCCTCGATATGAATAATAACTAATTTCATTATGCCAACCACAAGAATAACGAAATATACATGGATGATTATTTCTATATAGAAATACTGCAATATCAAACATTCTTAAATCGAGTGCATCAGAACGACAATAAAATCCTTCTTGTTTATATTGTTTTTCTTGAAGTTGAATATCTGCTATAGAATCAGTTACGATTGGAGATCCAGGTGGTCCTCTACCAAATACTCGTTCAATAGTAGGAGCTACTTCAGATGCTGAAGTTCGTGATGGAAGAGCATGTGGAGCACCAAGTACTGGAGCTCTTGCTTGTTTCAATAGTTGACTAATTTCAGTAATTTGTCCTCTACCATCAAGCCAAATAATCCATTTTGCTAGTGGAAACAATCGTTGTCCAATTGTTTTTAATATTTCAGTTGTTTTTGCAGCTACACTGAATGGTGTAGCATTAACACCTAAATCAATTAAATCCCATGGAATAACTGGACTTATCAAATTCGATTTTTTATAGGCATCCAATGTTTTTGTATCAACTAAAGCAACGAAACAGAATGATGGTAGAAGAGTACCTCGTATTTGTGGTAGAAGGTCATAGCAGTCTGTAATAATTGTAAAAAGTATCGTTTCACATGTATGATTACGAGCATATCGATTTCGAACTTTATCAAATATCGACGAAATAGTAAAACCACATTTGATTGGTTTTGGATAAGATTGTTGATATAGTTGTTCGCGATCTTCGAATAAATATATATCACTAAAAGCACAATCATATGTTTTTAATAAACATCGATTTAATCTCTCAGTAGAATTACGATTTGGAATTGTTTCGAATTGCATTTGAGCAAATATACCGGCACTATAACATTGACGATTATCATATAAATATTGAATAAATGAAGAATTACCATGTAAATGATAGAAATCATTAGTATATGTGAAATTTATTGAAGGCGATGGTATAGACATGTCAAGAACATTTTCAGCTACAATTGATTGATCCCACCAAGTTGAATCTTCAATAAATTGATGAGAATCATATTCGATAATATCATTTAATTTTAATGATGAATTTGAAAGTTTTAATAATGATATAAAATCTATTAGAATTTTTTCACATTCAGTTAAATTTGTTTTAATTAAATCTTCAGAATTGATAATTGTTAATTTAATAGATTTGAAATAATTTGGAAAATAATTTATTGTATCTTTGAAAGAAATATTTAAGTCGAATGTAAAATTAATATTTGGTCCTATTAAATCTAATTGTTGAAAGAAAACTGTTGCTCTAATAGATTTTCTTTTAAAATAAATTTGATTAATATGTCCTATACCAATTTTTACTATTTGATTAATCTTATTTGAACATTGAGACTCTGAATTTAAATTAGTTGATAGAGACATAATATAAATTTGAACAAATGAGTTATTAGTCGAATTTGAGGAAAAATAATTTTGTTGAATAATTTGACAATTATCATTTAATCGAGTTATTTTAATATTTCCTAATTTTCGTACTATTATCCATTGAATATATTTCATTAGACCAGTACCATCATAAGTCCATAAGACACTACTTATTAATTTGGAGCACTTATGGGCCGTAGGTAATCGATGATCAACAGGATCCCATTCAAAACAAGGATTAAAATTTGTTTCACGAACAGAAAGAGGTAAATGATGATAGTTGAAGCGAGTATTGATAAATAAACAAAATATTATTAGAATTAAACCAGCAACTATATAATGAATTGAAATTGTTGAAGACATCACCTAAAAATCAAATGAATTTATTTTAGGATTATATATTCTTTGATAAAGTCAAGCGCACTAGTTACGAATATTAGATACTCAAAATCTTGTAATAAACAAGAAAAATACCATTGTTGATTCAAAGTTTCGAGGATTCTCTGAAAAACTTTTCCAGAATCAGAAAGATTTCAATGAAAAATCAATGAATATCGTGTGTACCACATCTAATCACCTGTTTTTCCACTTTTGAAAGTTCGTAGTGATTATTCAATGTCAATTAGTTGAGAAACTTTCATCAGGAATATCAAAGCTCGGTTCGACCGGATCTCGGTCCAAAAATTTCGGACCTGACAGAGTCTACTCAAGAGTAAATTTTTACCTTTTTTGACTATCATTCGATGGTTTTTGAGTAGAAAAATTGCTGTTTGACTTCAAAAGAATGTGATATTTGAAATCAAGACAAAAAAAAACTGAGTCGACTTATATATGTTTCAAATTGCTTCTATGAATTTCAATTTTCTATTCAATTTTTGACATATGGTCCCCGTTAGCTATAGGTGAGAAAAGGAACTTCTTCAAAATAACTATTTGACTATCTAAAAATCTCTGCTTTTGTTTCCCAAGTGCATGAAGCTGCATTCGCATTGCCAAAATGCTTTTTTTCGTCTATCTCTGACAGGAATCACAGGTCAGAAAAACGAAAGTTACAAAAACAATTTGAAACATATATAAGTCGATTTAGTTTTTTGTACTGATTTCAAATATCACACATTTGTTTAAAGTCAAACTGCGATTCTTCTACTCAAAAACCGTCGAATGGTAGTCAAAAAAAAGACACAAATTGACTCTCAAGTATAGTAGTTAGAGCAAAAGTGCTCTATATGAAATCGAAAATGATGTTATGAGAAAGAGTATATTGAATTACGTATTCGGTAAAAATAAATCTCTCTGGTGTACTCGGAAAAACGATAACTTTATAAGACTCGAACAATGATTATTTGTAACAATATGATTTGATTGAAGCCGTATGCGACATTTATTGATAGTTCACTTAATATAACGAACACGATGATTTTCAGAGAATCTTGAAGCATCATTTTTGAGTCCAGCATATGAAAAAGTCTTAAAAATGAAATATGCAATCCAAATTTCACATAGTCTATAGTCTTCTATCACGAGATATCAGAATTCCCAATTTTTTCCAGACATAGAGAAAAACAGATTAGAGACTCAAAATTACTATTTATATGATCGCTCATACTATCAGCAAGCTTTTAAAATATATTGTTTTACCACATAAAAATCTTCTTTTCATGGCGTTAGAACAATAACATAAACCAAAAAAGAAACTGGATATAAAGCCAAAGATGACTTAGAGTATCCGCTATTAATAATTAGTGTATTTAATTCAATCTCAACAGAATGAAAGATAAAAGATTTTCCACAGGTCTGAAAAACATTTACCCAACTAACTTATGAAAAATTATCAATCATCATGCCTTACTATAAACTGATAAAAAAATGAATTTTGTTGGTCAGACCGAAAAATGGCATCATTCTCATTAGTCTTTTCTTCATCATAATTTTATCTGGCATTTATGAAACTTTTGTTGACTTAATCATTTCACACTATGAAATTTGCTCAAAGCATAAAAAAAATATCCACTCGTTAGTATCGAACTCAAGTCAAATACGTTCGAAAGCAAAACATATATCTCTTAACTAACGATTCTAAGGATTGAACACATTCTAATAGCAATATTAAAGTCATAAATGGCAACGATCCTGAAAGAATAGATAAGAATGAGTCATATAATCTAAATTAAAAATCACAATTTCAAAAAAACAACTTAATGCAATAACGATGAGAGTGAATCAAACATAAAAATAGTTACATTTCTTTTTACTCTTTTATAGTTTAGCCACATCCAATCAGTGCATGAAATACAATAGTTTGAAAAATGCTTTTTTTAATCATGCATCTTATCATTGAGAAAAAAAAACAAACAAATGTTTAGAGTTTAGCAAAAAAAACGTAACATCTCGTTAAAATCCAACTGAAGGACGAAAAAAATCAAAATCCACCATTGTTTATTTTATGTTTTTGGCTTCATTTTATCAAAAGAAAACACATACGAAATAGTTAAGTATTGTGGAGCTAAAAGAGATGGACTACTGCAAATAATAAAATCAAATATAAACTATGTATCATTCGACAAATAAGTCTCTGTAACTTCCGTCATTATTAACAATAATATTTGGTAAACAAATCTACTTCTGATCAAATGTTTGATAAATAAATTGCTAGTAGAATTTAACTTATTTTGGGCTGTGATTATGGATGAATAGAAGTTCAACACTCATCTCATATGAAGTAAATAAAACATTCATAACCTAGAATCTTTGTTGTGAAAATTCAAACGAATGATTTTGTTTTCCTCCCAACATGTTCATCTAGACTGAAATAGGAGTTTTTATCGAATTTACTTTGGAATAGAATCGATACGGTTGTTGCCAAATGCATTTTTTCAGTTGAATTGAATAATGTGAGATTTGAAAGCTTTCTTCTGAATTCTTCATATCAATTCCATTGATCAGAGTCTGACTAATACAAACAAAGCTCTCTATGTAAGTAACAAAAATGAATACCTCATTGAGAATGTTTCAGACAATTTTGTTTACCTTTTTTTTCTGTTCTACCACTCTCCATCATGAAAATGCTGTCGATTCTCTCTCTGTATGAAATTTTCTTTTTAATCAATGTTACTTTTCTCCTCGATTCGATTCTTTCAGATTATAAACAGTAGTCGAACTGCAATATGATACAGCAATGTGTTTCATAATTAAATGATTTTTCTTTGATCAATTCATAGGATAAAACTTGTAGAAAAGCGTTGTACCATTAGCATAAATTATGATTTAAAAAATTTTGCATTTCATGCGGATTATAAAATTGATATGTTGCGATTCTACATGTTGGTAAGATTAATTTTAAAATTAGTTTCACTGAAACGGACAATCGCAAAATATTAGTAACGTACTTTTAGAAAAAGGTAGAGAAAAATGTTGATTTCTTTTTATCAAAAAAGCTTGAAAAAAAAATTAATAATAAAATTAATATTCTTACTCAGCTCGATTTAAATTTGGTATTTTTTGCGCCTTATATCTCTTCAGACATCAACTCTGCTTTACTTTGTCCTGTGAATTCAACAAACTTTCTAGCCTTGTGAACAACCAAAATATCAATTGATCAATTGACTACCTCACTAACTGATTCGCAATAGAAATTCAAGAATTTTTTTTGCTTTCACATATGATTCAAGGTAGCATAAGAATGAATGTAATTAATGGAAATAGCAAGAGAGGTAAGTGATTGAATGAAAATTACTGTATTAGATAGGCTTCAATGTATAGATGTTTACTAATTTATAAGGGTTTTTTTTTTGCGCAGTTGTTGTCAATGGAAAAATATTGAAACATTGTTTGTAAAACGAAATGAATTTTAAAGAGAAAAATCCACGTTTTTTTGTTGTGTCAAGACTTTCAAATCGTAATTGCTTTGAATATACTGATTTCGTTTCTTTAGCGAGGTGAAGCGATCAAAAATAGTCTAACCATCAAAAGTTACATGGATACAGAATATGTATTTATCGATCAATGGTCTACACGTAAAACGAAATCATGTGAATGTAATGAAAAGAGAGGACAGGTAAAAGAGTACACAAACAAACGAATGAAAAATTTACATAAAAAATGAAAAGAAAAAAGAAAGATTGTAAAAACAGGTTGAAGAATAGAGACTTAACAATGAACACTTGATCAGAAATAATTCTCCATTTACAGGACTTTTACAGGTAACGTCTATTCCAAATAAAAAGACTTATCACAGCAAACTTCAACCAATATATCACCAGTAGTGCCAGTTTTCGAATGCCGAAACAACGAATTCTTTGATTGGAACAGTTTCATCATGTATACATCGCCCACTGTTACCTGTTAAATGACAGTAATTAGTGGCTAAGCGAAATATTTTTTTTTATATAAAGTATGAAGTATCGAAGAATGCATATGTGACTGAAAGAAAGATCCTCACGCACGCGCACAACTATATCCTAATATTGGACACTAAGAAACTGCGAGTTTTTCAGCGATTCGAATATTTGTAGCATTCAATTTCCGACGAGCATCGAAATTCTTTATAGAGCCCTCGGAGCGTCACTCTCGAATAGGTCGAGAGTTCGACGATAGCTCTTTTCTATACGCAAATTTCCATTACTCAAACGATTGTTTCTGAGTGGATCAAAATAAAAAGGATTTTGTTCTATCCTACTGTCTTACACTGTCCTGATGGTAAAGCCCTTCAGATACTAATACAATCAGCACACATGATAACGAAGCACATCTTATTGAAATTCTATCATTAGAATATTAGTCGAAGTATGATCAAATAGCATAGAAAGATAGAGCTTTTTTCCTCTCTCAAACTATATAGAAAGGAAGTTTCTCTAAGCCTACTATACGGCATTAAAGTATCACTCTCACTACTTTTGGTATGCCCTAAGTATATTAGAATTCGAACTATGTTGAGAATAGATTAGATGATCCTCGATCTGGTCGTCCGATTTCGATACCTACAGAAGAAAATATTGAACGCGTTCGAAAAGTTATTGGAGATGATCCACATTCAACTTATGATGACATTACAGCTGAGACTAGTCTCTCTCATGGTACAACAGAACGAATTATTCATGATTGTCTAAAGATGAGAAAAGTTACATCACGTTGGGTTGCCCATCAACTCAATGACGAACAAAAGCAAGAACGATTTAGAATTTGTCGTCAAAATTTAGAGAAATTTAGAAATGGAATATGGAGGTTATGTGATACTATTACTGGTAACGAGACAAGGATTTATCACAAATAGATTGGTCGGAAGTCAAGCAATGCTATCTGAATTGATGAAAATGAATCATCAAGAACCATTGTGCATCAAAATAGGTTTGAACCTAAGACAATGTTGTGTTTATTCGTTAAATTAAGTAGTCCCGTTCTTATACATAAAGTAGATCAAAGCAGTACAGTGAATCACAACTATTATATTGAAACATGTCTCAAGCCTATTATCAATGAAATGCGAAAATAAGATAAATCATCACGCACACAATGTATCAAATTGCTTCATGATAATAGACATCCTCATACTCATGGCGATGTTATTAATTATTTAATAGAAGAAGGTATTGAAATAATGCCGCATCCACCATATTCACCAGATCTTGCGCCATTTGACTTTTGGCTAAACGATTATTCCAGTAAAAGAGTTTCAAAAAACTTTTGATAAGCTGTTAGAAAGAATGGAACTTTGCATATATAATAATGGTAGTTATTTTGAGCATTTAATAAAATAAAACTAAAAATATTTCTTTCTTTTCATATTCTTGTTGCATATTATCAGAATTTTTTCTGGATTATAAGCACTATAGACTTTATCTTATTCATATACAATAAAACATTCAATATTTACTATTTTATAAAATTTTAAATACTGTGATCAGAACTTTTGGTCAGCTCTAGGTAAAATTAGAATGAGTGCAACAAAAATTTCCGTCACCTTCACCCTCCCTTCCGCACACATTTTTTTTTGAGTTATGTTAACTGTCTTGAATCATTTACTCATTGAAATCTTTGCATTGTTAAGGTTTTTTCAAATCGAGCAAATTTCATGTTACTGTTGATAGAAATAGTGATTCTTTGATATTCTTTATGTTTAATTTGTACATCAGATAAAAAAAACTAATAACAAATATGCATAATCGATTGAAATAACAATATTATTATTAAAGAATATTTTTTAAATCTGCCATTACTGATGAAGAATCGGCTTCTACTGGTAAATTAACAACATATTCTCTATTTTGAGTAAATTTAGATTGCATGCATTTTAATCCTTCGACTTGTTCTCGAATTTTATCACCATTGATTGGTAATCGATAAAGAGAACCTACTAGAAGAAATATTTGTTCTGGTTTAATAATATCAGTAGAATCAGATAAATTATTGGATATTGTTGTTGACGTCATTTTCATTGCTTGTTGAAGAATATCAATTTCATGTTTATAATCAACTAATAATTTTTCTAAACCAGCAATAACATCATCATTTTGAACTCCAGCACTTTTTTTTGTTTTTTCTTCTCGAATAAAATGTTCAATATATTCCAAAATATCATCATTTATTGGATTAAGTGCATTAGCACGAAGAAATTGTGTTAATTGAGTACAAACTTTAATAATAGCTTCTTGTTCTGTTTTTAAATCTTTAATACGTTGTTCAATTCCATCGATTGGAGATTGTATTTTATTCTTACTATTCATTTCAATATTAGTAATAAATTTACGAACTTCATAAGTTATATGCATATGTTCTTTTCTCATACAACCACATTTATTACAAGTATCTAAAAAGATTTATATCATAGTAAAATATTGAATAAAATTTATGAAAAGAATTTAGGGAGTAAATGAATTCTTGTGTGAATAATTAAGTCATTATACAAACAGACAAAACGATAGAAAATGATTACTTAGAATTAAAAAAGAGAACGTCGAATAGGTTTGTTTTCAAGAAAAATATAATTTAAGGATTCTGCCTTTCCGTAATTTTTAGAGAACGGTTGATCAGAAAAATTCCAAATTTTCAGAAAGATAGATCTTGATGAATAGAGCAAAAGTTGTCATAGACTCATATTCTTGAATACTTTTCTATAGGAGATCCTGATGTGGCAAGGGCGAAAAAGAACCTCTCTAATCGCCGTCTGTTTTCAGCAAGGCGAAAATATCAGACTTCAAGACTAAACTCTCTGCTGTTTCCCCTCGGTTTCCAATCGTAATGCATCTCATAGAGTTGAAAAATTCGTCACAGATATTACGCACTCTTTGCGACGTGTACTTCTTTTTACAACAGAAGGCAATTCTCTACTTTTTTTTTTGTCGAAAACTCATTTTTCATTAAAAGTAAAATAATGTGAAAATTTTGAATGAGAAAACACGGGAGGCCATTTAAGTAATAAAATTCTCAAAATTTGAATCGATCTTCAAAGAAGCCAGAAATATTCTAAACGAATTCTCATTTATTCATTCTATTAATCTCTAATAATTCAATTAAAATTTCGTCTTGAAATGACCGTAAGGAAAAAAGTTCAGAGAAGGCTTAAGAAATCTGTAATCAGAAGCAAGACTATGGAGATCAACTCTTTAGTGAACAAAGACCGAAAACAAAATGAACCGAACTCGAGCCAATAAAACTTCGTTTGATTCGATCTTTGTTAGTAAAGGTTGACTGGAAGATAAAATATATTATAATATCATGATATCCAAAATAAAGATCAAAACTATTTGTTCCATTTTTATTAATCTTATAAGTGTGAGAATATTTTAAAAAGAAATTAATTAAACTTACCGAATAATTTATTCATAGAAGTACAATCTTTTAATTTTTCATGACCAATAATCTCCTGTTCAATTCCAGTAAGATAACAATGTGGATGACAATGACTTGCATAATCAACTGTTTCTATACCATTAATTGTAATTACTTTCGTACATTTATTATTTGTACATACTGTTCTTGGATATCCAAGTGGTATAATTTCTGCATCTTTTTGTTGTAAAATCTGCGGTGTTGGAGTACGATTTGATATAATATTTTTTTTATGTTGTTCAGCTAATTGAAGATTTTCTTGAATAAGTGTAGTAATTTCACCAACAGGTCTCGAAAGTTTTCGAATTAATTGTTGTGCTTCATTAAGTGAAAGTGTATCACGTGTAGCATGTTTATCACATTTAATTATACGAGATATAAGACGACTAAATTCACGAATACTATAATCCCAACTTCTACTATAATCTTTTTTTTCTTCAAGACTAAATTCAATTCCATTTTTACATAATGCTAAAAATCGAAATGCTTCATTATCGAATAAAAATGAATTTTCTTTTGAAAATGGTATTTCAGTATTTGATTGAGATTTAACATTTTGAAGAAGTTGTCGAAGAAGTGGAGCTGATGGACCAGGTTGAAAACTAGTTGATCGAGCATTTGTAAATATAAACATAATATTTTCTTTAGCATGAATATGTAAATGTCTAAGTAATTCTTTAATACAAAAACGAAATAAAATATGTAATCTTTCTTCATTTGGTTTTAATAAAATACATATTCCATTTAAATAATCAAATTGACTTATATAAGCAAGAATATCTTCAAAATTTTTTTCATCTTGTAAAACACCTTCAGTATCACCGATACCTGGTGCATCAATTAAACGTAATTTTCTATTATTAATTTGAAATACAAAACTTCGACATTCTCTTGTACATGATTGACCTACATGACCCTTTTTTTCACTTTCATCTGGTGCACCAATTATTATTGTTTTTTCTTCAAATGTATTTTTATCCAAAATTGTAAACCATGCTGGAATTACTTCTTGTAATTTTCCATTAATAGCTTCATCAAATGAATTATAAACAAGATAATTAGCAAATGCATTAATAAAAGTTGTTTTTCCAACACCTGTTTGACCCAATAATAATATATTTATATCTCCTGTTGATGTAGAATTTCTTGATCGTACTTCAGACATGTTTTTAACTGATCTGAAAAAAACTTTTATTGAGTCATAAACAACAAAAAAAAACGTAAGTTGGAAAAAAATTCTTTTGTGTTACTTGAATAAGAAAAAGAAACGAAAAAGAAACGCATTACACTTTTACATTATGACGATTATAAGAATTCTTTTTTTTGAAGCATCCAGTCAGACATGTAACGAAAAAGTTGACGTATTTATGCGTTGAGAGCATATCTTTTAACATGCTAAAACAACAATTTTTTTCGAAGACAAAACGAATTTGACAATACTAAATTTCATTGATTTAGCTTTTTTCTTATCACAAACAAAATTTTAACATGTAAAATTCGTGATACTTCTAATAGATGCCTCACTATAAAGTAGTTGACTGCGAATAAAATAAAACAAGGAAAAAGTAAGATAAAAAAAGTCTAAAGTACATAAGGTCAACACAGATTAAATAAAAATGATAAACAAAAATTTATTGTTGTAACTTGAAGAAATGTAAAAAAGAAAACAATATGGTTCATTTATTCGTATTCTTTTATTTTATTATCAAATTTTTCATAATATAAATAGTTTATTTTTAATAAACATGAAATGGAAGAACGATGTTTACAACAAAATTTCTATCTGTTTTTACGATTAACAATATCTTTTAAATTATTAAGAATATCTGGAGAATTATAACCTGTTGGTAAATCAACAAATTGTTCATCACTTTTAGTTGCTTGTGCTCGACCTTCTTTCATTCGTCTAACTTGTTCTTCAATTAATTTTCCATTTATTGGTAAATCATAAAGTTTTTGTACTAAACTAAACATTTCTTCAATTTGTGCAGTATTATCAAATCGATCTGTTGATGTTGAATTATTTTGTGAAGAAATACTTGACGTATATAAATTAAATTCTTCTGTATAATCTTTAATCATTTGTTCTAAACCTTTAATAATATCTGTATTATCAATTCCTGTTGATTTTTTTTGTTTTTCTTCATTAATAAAATGTTGAAGATATTCAATAATATCATCATTAAATGGTGTTATTGAATTTTGTTTTAAAAATTGTGAAAGTTTAACACAAATTTTTCTTATTGCTTTTTCTTCATTTCTTAAATCCGTTATTCTTTTATCAATTATTGTCATAATTGATTGAGGTGTTTGTAATGAATTAGAATTATTTATTTCAATATATGTTAAATTTCTTTCATATTTATATGTTATATGCATGTGTTTTGTCCAAGAACAACCACAATTTCGACATGAACCTATAATAAAAATAAGAAAAAAAAATTTCTTCGAAATAATTAAAAATATAAATCAATAAAAAAAATTAATATTAAAATAAATCGACAAACCTGTTTGTCTAAGTGCTCGACATCGTTTAATAATTGGATGGCCAATACATTCTTGTACAACTTTATGTAATGAACAACCAACATGACAATTACTTTTATAATCAATTCGTTGTTCACCATTAACATTAATAATTTCGGTACATTTTTCATTAACACAAACAGTAAGTCTTTGTTGAAGTGGAATAAATTTTCCAGTTTTTTGTGGAATTTTATTTGAAACTTGATTTGTTGAATTATTTAAAATTTTTTCTTTATATTGTTTAGCCATTAAAATATTTTCTTGAATAAGTGTAACAATTTCAGCTACTGGTCGAGAAAGTTTATGTATTAATAATTGAACTTCATTTAATGATTGCATATCTTTAATAGCATGAAGATCACATTGAAGAATACGAATAATTAGACGAGAAAATTCTTCGACAGATTTCTTCCAACTTTCACCGTAATTTTTTTTATCTTTCATTAAAAAATTTAAACCTTGTTTACAAACAGCTAAAAAACGAAATGATTCATTATCAAACATAAATGTATTTTCCATACTAAATGGAACTTTAACACCACTCTTTTCATGAAGCTCTCTAAGAAGAACTTTTAATATTGTTGTTGTTTCACCTGGTCGATAAAATGTTGATCGTGAATTTGTAAATACAAACATAATATTATCTTTTGCATTAACATGTAAATGTCTTAATAATTCTTTAATACAATAACGAAAAAAAATATTTAATCGTGTTACTGCTGGTTTAAGTAGAATACAAATTCCATTTAAATGTTCATAATTACTTATATAACTAAGAATATGTTCAAAATTTCTTGCTTCATGATCAACACTTCGAGTATCACCAACACCTGGTCCATCAATTAAACGTATTGACCGATTGCCTATTGTAAATATATAACTTCGACATGACTGAGTTGATGATTGTCCATCAACTTCACAATTTTCATTATCATTTGGCGTTCCAACAAGAATTTTTGTACTATCAAATGTTTCATTGTCTGTTACTGTAAATGCAGAAGGGATTAAAAATTTTAATTCACCATTTAATGCGTCATCAAGTGTATTATAAAATAGACAATTAAGAAATGCATTAACAAATGTTGTTTTACCAATACCAGTTTCACCTAATAATAATATGTTTATATCTGTTTCTGGGGAACCTCGATCACGACGATTGTAAGACATTTTTATATATCTTAAATAAAAATATTGTTACTTTTATAATAAGTTTTTTCTTTTTTTTATGACTTGGAATCTCTCCTTTGTTTTCGTTCTTGTGCAATTTTCGTTTCTTCCTAGGAAAGAAATCTTTTTTTCTCTCTCCTACTTGGTTTTTTCACAAGAAGAGATGCGTCATATTTTTCTTGCTTTATTGTTTTAAATGGACTTTTCTTGTTTGATCACGCGTATTTGACGAGAAAAAAAAGCGACATCCGAACAGAATGTGTTTTTTTTACCAGGTGAGATATAGAAGTTTTGAATTCTATAATGAAAAAAAAACAGAATTTTCTGCCTATCCTATGATATTTCTATACCTAACAGATTCTTTCAATAATACATACTAATAACATGAATTGTTTGATCTATTGAAAGAGATTCTATTAAAACCATAGTGTTAATAACATCATATTTTACTTACACAGGAATTTTATTGATCATATTTAAAATATCTAATTAAAAATGCAGTGATAAATATATAAAATTTGATATTATTGTTAACTATTAGATTATGTTTAGATTTTTCATATTTAAATTTGTTTTGAATAGATAAATAAACAAAAGAGTCTCTTTAACTTGTTTCATCATTCCATTAATAATAGATTTCGATGTTTAAGAAACAAAAAAAGAATTACTGAATTTTTTAAATTTCAATCAACATTTGATTTTTTCTTGAATAGGTTATTTTAATTCCAATTTCTTCATCACTTTGATGAAATAATCTAATTAGTTTTTTTTTGAAATTAAAATTAGAAAAATCTGTGTGTAACATTTCTTAACAATAAAAATTCGAGTTTTTCTCTAATATCAACATATTAAATAATCTATCTGTTGAAAATCTATTTTTCTATTCGATTTTTTTTTCGTTCAACTGCTAAAATCAAATGAAATCGTAAAAAAAGTTATTTTGAACATTAATTTTAACTAACGAAGAAATTATCCAAACTGTAACTCGCCATTTGAGTTCACCGACCTTTGAAGTCGAGTTACGACAGTTTTATTAAATTTTTAACCCAATTTTAGGTATGTACAGGAAAATCAAATAATGAAATTTTGACCTGAAATCCAGCCTATAGGTAAGTTTACTGTCTCGAAAGTTTCACTCGAGACGAATGTTCATTTATCGAGATATTGAGCTCAAATGGCGGATTACAGCTGTGACAGTTTCTTCGTAAGAAATAAATCTCTAAACTTTAAATAAAATGATCATAAAAAGATAAATTTATGTACTTGTTTTGTTCACTTTAGTCTTATGACAATATTGATATGTTTATTTGTTTTATTTTATATTGATCTTTTTAGTAAAACATATCGACAAGACAATTAGATGGCAGTTAGAAAAATGCTTCACGCAGTGATCTCTGAAGGATCTGGAAAAGGTTCAGATGCTAATGAGACGACTCCATTTAATATAGAACGTATTGCCATTGATCAACGTGGCTTTATTGGATCATTCTATGATGGATATGAAGATAATATCAAGGGAAAATTGGGTATTAAAATGAAAACTCAGTTCTATGACGCACCTAAAGAAATGAAATGTATATCAATCAATGGACGTACACCTGAATGTCAAAATTTACTTAAATTTGTTGATATTGATCATCAACAACGATTAAGTATCTTATTAGAAATGACTCGTGCAACTGGAATAGCTTTGCTTATTAATTATTCTCAATTGATTGATAAACAAACTCGATTTTTTTATATTTATCAAGAGTCATATAAAGAATTAGATAAAGATCATTTACATCAATTCAAAAAATCGGTAATAATATCAACATGTGAAACATTTGCAACCCACATTATAACTGAAATCATTTGGGGTATTCATCTTCTTGTTATTCTACAATTACCTCTTAATAAAGAAAACGAAATCGATATTTTGTTGAAGACATTAAAAGAAAGTATAATTAATAATAAGCCTATCCTAACAATAAACTCACAACAACAAGCTCTGCTGGATCAAATCATCACGACTACAGTTTATTCAAATATAGATGATTTAACTAAAATAAAAAAGTTACAACATATTTATGAAGCAATAATAGAATTGCAAAGAGATGATAAAATATGTGGACGATTAAAATATATTCTTACTCCTATTCAATGGTTCTACGATCATCATGGTATACATTTGCCAAAAGTATTTTTATGTAAATCACATGAGATTGAAAATCTTGAATATTATTTACTTCAACAAAAATCTGAATTAAAAGTATTGAGTTTTCGTGTCAATCATAATTTATTTGAATTATTACAAGATAAATATCAAAGACAATTCAACGATATTCAAGAAGAGCTTTCAGAATTGCAAGTTTTACATATGAAAGATATTGAACGACTTTATAATGTAGTTTTGAAAATTCGAAATGGAACGATAACACAAAGTTTAATAGAGAAAGAAGTGAGTTTGGATCCACCAAAAGAAATTCAACGATTGATTAAAAATATTACTAGCCATATAGATGAATTGGAATTCAAAGGAAACTTAATGAAACTACTACAAAATGATGGATTTGAATACTGCAATGTTGCAGATTTAGGCATTGATGATAGATTAGAAGGAAATCAAATCATCGATATGCTTTTTGGCAATGATTCTCATAAAGCTTTATTTTGTTCAACCGATAAGTTGAGAAATGATAATCAAGAAATTTGGACTAAATTATATTCTGAAATGATCGAGGAAAACAAAAAGAATCCTCAACTACGTCTTGTCTATGCTGATTTCACTTATTCAACATACAAATTAAAGAAGATGACTACCACCTTATCGAAAGATATGAAAGCAAATCAAAATCCATCGAATTCTCAATCATCTGAAAGTGATAGAAAAAGAAAAACTCCTTCTCCAACGCCACCACCATCGTCAACTGATGAGTTTATTAATATACTTCTTCTTGGAGAGTCTGGTGTTGGTAAATCAACTTTCATTAATGCTTTTGCTAATTATCTTCATTTTCAAAGTCTTGACGAAGCTCAACATGAAAAACCAATTGTTATAATACCTGTTTCATTTATAATGACAATAAATGATAATTTTGATGAAAAAATAATTAAATTTGGTGAAATTGATTCAAATGAAAATCATAATGACAAAGGTCAATCAGTAACTCAAAAATGTAAATCTTATATTTTTAATATTTCTAATGAAAAAAAATTACGTTTTATTGATACACCTGGTTTTGGAGATACACGTGGTAATCAACAAGATAATCTTAATATGGAAGAAATATTTTCTTTTCTTCATAATATTTCTTATTTAAATGGTATATGTCTTTTATTTAAACCTGAAATTCTACAATTAAATTCTTATTTTTATTCTTGTTGTGTTCAATTATTTGAATATTTCGGTGAAAAAATTCGTGATTATTTTATATTTTGTTTTACTAATGCACGTTCAACATTTTTTGCTCCAGGTAATACACGATCATTCTTAAAAATATTCTTTGAATCATATCCTGCAATGAAAATTCCCTTGGAAAAAAAGAATACATTTTGTTTTGATAGCGAAGCATTTCGATATTTGGTTGCAATACAAAATTCAATTGAATTTGATCAAAATGATAGAAATGAATTTGAACAAAGTTGGTTAAGATCAGTTACTGAATCAAAACGTTTTCGTGATTTTCTTTGTAATCAACATTCATATCGTAAAAATAATGAATGGCAATCAATACAAGATGCTCAATTTCAAATCAATTTTATGATTCGTCCAATTTTAGAAACTATTCGAAATATTTTTCGAAATATTCTTTTATATAATCTTAATTTATCAATTAAACTTTCTGCAACACATACAATTCCATTATCAATGATATGTTATAAATGTAATCGTAATCCGGAAAAGTTTGATCAATTTTGGATTTTACCAGATCATATACATAACACACTAAATATGGTAAGTTTCATTTTATTTTTATTTAGATATTATAGTTATAGTAAAATGAATGAGTTTTAATAGAATATTTTTGAAGTACTTATCTTTTTTTAAACATTCTATTGTAAAACAGAATTAGAGAATATTAAAGTTCAATACACAGTGAATAATAAGATAGTAATAACTTGTTATTTAAAAACAAATTCTATAGACTAAAATCATTTTATAATAGATATTCTCATGAAGATTTCATTTATTGAAATAAATTTCAGAAATATCATTTAAGAACATGATCATTGTACAAAATACAAAAAAAAATAGAATTTGACTTTTTTTTAATTGGCAGAAATGACAACAGAATTTCTTTTTGATTCGTTTCAATTTTATTTGTAATTTTTGAAATCTTACATCATCTCATGTGACTTTATTATATCTATTGACCTAGTGATTTGTCTTTAATAAAACATAAGCATAATTTTACATATCAAAGTATCATCCGATTTGATATCATTCAAATTTAAGTCACGAAAATGTTTATAAAAAATTCGAAATAATGGCAGTTGCTTGAAAGACTACCAAGATCATTGATATAATCGTGCGGATTAGATAATTTTAACAATCATGAACTATAAAGATGTGTCAATCAGCAATAGAATATATGGTAGAAAAATTTTTCATGTACTGTACTCTTAGCTACCTCTGTCCTGCTATACAGAACAGTATGTAAGATGGTACGATCATCCTATACTATATTTTTTGAGAATATGTTGGAAAATGAAGAATAATGTTTCATTTGTATGAGTCATCGATATATTTTGTCATCTGAAACGTAGACAAAGTTGTTTGATTGGTATATATGTTCTTCGCCGAAACATACTTCATCGAAAGTACTTTTTGGCCACGGAGGACGTCCCAAATCTGAGAGCAAAATGAGTTGACCTCTTCATGCTGAAGAAGCCTATATAAGAATTAAAGGGCTCGCAACAGTCTAAAGCGTTCCACGAGTCTTTCGGCGAAGAGGGTTACAACCGATTTTCCATCCTTTTCTGATGAATATTCACCTATGATAGTAAAACAATGAGTACATTTTATTGTATTATGAAATAGATATTCAAATTTTTCTACAATAAATTGAATCTTGGTCACTCTTTATTTACACTTCTTTCTCGAGTGATGAAGACATGTAGCAGATATTTGCCGTTTTCATCATAACGAAAATTATCCTGAATCGAAAAATTCAGATCTGATCTCTATATACAATGCTAAATCTCATATATTTATAGTGTACATCTAATGAACAAAAGTTAATCGAATATAGACTTGGCTATGAAGCTGCCGACCATCAAGTAAATGAATCGATTAATAAATTGAATGATTATCTCAAAGTTCTCTGTAAATCATGCGCAAGATTTACTCAGTTTTTAATGAAAACTTCTCAGACTCAACAAAATGATCCATTCTTATTTGGCATATTCAGAATGATAGATGAAGAAAATTTTATTTGTCAAAAAGAAACATCAAACGATTTAAATAAAAAATTAATCGATCAATTGAACCAACTAAAAATAGAATACGAACAACAAATTAATGAAATAGCATCAAATGAAAAGATCAAAGATTTATCTAACATCTATCAGTTAATAAACTTAGTAAATGATATACCGATGGTTAAAGTACAAATAGATGCTATCAAAAGCTATCAACAGTTTGTGCTGGAAAATAATTAACATAATATTTAAATTAATACAACTTTGACAGTATTAGATTAATAATCTGTTTCTTGAATAATGAATCCACTTGCATGATTTTTATTCATTTTTTAATATCATCAAGAAAACCAAATTTGTTTTTTTTGAATAAATTTTTAGCGTACAATTAGAGAATTTCATTTCATTTGCAAGTATACATATATCTTGATTATTTATTTTAAGTATTGTCAGTACTTGTTTTTTTTCTAACTGCAAGAAAAACAAATCTACTTGGATGCAGTCGTTGACAAGCTTTGTTTTATAGTAGTTTCAGTTTGACCGATTAGCAATTGTAATCTGCACTGCTGGTGTTTTTCTTTAAAGAGTTCTTTGGGCTTTCATTGAATATGAGATTATCTTCGTTCACATTTTACGACGTTTTTGTTTTGATGATTTTCATTTATTTTCAAAGATAAGCGAGGTCAAAGACGATTGTTATATTATAGAATGATGAGCTTTAGGCATCAAACGACGAGCAGCGAAAGACAGACATGATCGAAGCTAATAAATAATTTTTACATTTAGTACCGTTGAAACATCAGTATGCAATGATTGTATCTGCTGCGGCAGCATACTCAGCAACAGATGTCCAATTAG
Source organism: Rotaria sordida (assembly GCA_905250125.1). Taxonomy (NCBI): domain Eukaryota; kingdom Metazoa; phylum Rotifera; class Eurotatoria; order Philodinida; family Philodinidae; genus Rotaria; species Rotaria sordida. The sequence goes on along the minus strand of CAJNOL010001986.1, from coordinate 16,171 downwards.
TGGAATCTATTACACATGTAACAATACAGAGGGTAGTATAGTTGGCAATCACAAAGCTGTCTGACGATGAATCGAAGTAAAAGGCTGTAGAGGGGTGTAATTCAACGGCAACTGTTTCTCTTCTGTTGGCTCCTACAACTAGAGTTTTATTAGTTGCATCTAATGTATGGATCGATATGCAATGAGTGCCAGTGTCTGCTATGTAGAAAATATCCGAAGATAGATGAGGGTATACGTATGAGTCTTCTCATTACACAATCACAACTGCATTGATCAAGAGCATTCGACTTTCTCAATTATTGTTGATATCATTTGATCGTATTGAAGTGTTTGATGTTATGGACTTGTCTTCTGTCACAAGCGATACCAACAGTGATATCATAGCTTATTTCAACGAGGTATAGGTGGATGTGGGTGTAGATGCTGGAATATTCAAATCCACACACACACTCTAAAACAATAGGTAACTGCATAACTCAACCGATCATCCATAATCTCAATGGAAGAATAGTCGGATAAATCATCGTACACGAACATGTATGGAATCATATAAAAGAGCAAACAAAACGAAGTCATCATGAAAATTGTCGAACTCAATCCCTGATGAGATCACATTTTCGAGTGTTTGAATGGTATTCCAATATTCATTTTCATCTAAAGATTTACAAATAGAAAAGCAGACAGTCACTCAATCGAATTTTGCACAATAATCTTTGAAATTCAAAGCAACTACGCGAAAAATCTTTCCGTCTAATACAGGCTCTTTCGTCTCTCCTTTAGCACTAATTGCTTCAAAACAAAGTTCTTTCAGAATATCACTGAAAACATTATGGATGTCAATAGACAAACTGCACTTACGAGGGAACCACCCGAGGTGACACCTTCTGTTTTGACTCATTTATATCTCATTCGATCAAGTATATTGCGATAATAGAAAGCCTAAAGGAAGTTTTCTCCATGGCTCTTCCTTCAAAAGTTATCGTCATTTTACTGAATTTTCCAGCTATTCCTATGTATATACCAATAAAACTAAACTATGGAATTTTGACCTGAAATTTCGTCGATAGTTATGTCTAAGGACCCTTAGAATATCCTGAAAGTTTCAGCCAAAAGGAATGTTCCTTTCTAGAGATAATGAACTTTTATGTGAGCTCAGTTTTTAGGACCAATTAGAGCAAACGACTGCTTTTTGAAAACTCGACATCTCGAGAAACGAACATTCCTTTTGGCTGAAACTTTCAGGATATTCTAAGGGTCTTTAGACCTAACTATCGACGATATTTCAGGTCAAAATTCCATAGTTTAGTTTTATTGGTAAATACATAGGAATAGCTGGAAAATTCAGTAAAATGACGATAACTTTTGAAGGAAGAGCCATGGAGAAAACTTCCTTTAGGCTTTCTATTATCGCAATATATTTGATCGAATGAGATATAAATGAGTCAAAACAGAAGGTGTCACCTCGGGTGGTTCCCTCGTTAGGGAGAAAAGTACCCTTATCGACTATCATTCTATACTTGTCTAAAAATCAGTAAAAATTTGATGATCCAAGTTTAAAAGTATAATGACAATAGTTTAATAGTTTTGGCTTTTTCAAAAAAAAAATTTAATTCATCGAATGAAAATTGTTCGACAGTATTGAAACTAATCGAGTGATTTTAATTTTTTTCTGAAAGAACTAAATTCATGGAATCAAAATGGTGAATAAGTAATAAAACTAAAGAGCTGATATTATGGTTTTTTTAAATAATCATATGCATAGAATGAGAATTGTTGTATAAGTAATAAAATTAATGAGATGATATGATGTTTTTATAAATAATCAAATTTATTACATGAGAGTAGTGCGAAAGTAATAAAACTAATGTAGCAAATTTTCGTTTTATTTTTAACATAGTCAAATGGTTTATTTATTTTTCTGAAGAAAATTCTCAAAATAACAATTTAAACGAATCTTTTTCTCATTTTTTAATACTCTACAATCGAATTTTCTCTAAGAATAATATTTTTCTCTAATCGAGTCTGAATACACAACGATTACATACGATGAATGAGTGAAAAAATAATCAATCAAGAAAGAAAAAACGTATAATGACGAAGATATATGAAAGAGAAGACGAGAAGAAATACACAGGCATTAATACAGATGATGATAATATACTGTACGGTTGCAGGGACTAAAGTATGAAATGCCCATTCATATACGTGTCATTTGTCATTTAGACAATTTTTTAATTCAAAGTAGTCTTTTGATATTGTTTTTTAGTTTTTTGGATGTATAATCGAGAGATGCAAGCAACGTTGAAAGTATAATAAAAAAAACACCTGTATGCAAATGGTACATATATATATATATATCTGTACTTTATCACATTCATGTCATATACATTTTATTAATAGTTTTTGTTTGTTCCATATCGAACGAATGGCGGCAATTCGGTATATACATGCATGTTTGCTTCTTACATTCGTTACTGTTGGTTTGAGCAGTATGTTTCAAGATGATTCTGATGAACAAGAAATAGACACAGTGCTTAATTTTATGACACGTGCTGCTTGTCCTGATCATAAAATGTGTAGATCAAAGTGGGGTTATTGTGGAACGGGACACGAATATTGTGGTGACGGTTGTACAGCGGGACCCTGTTTTGGTGGTAATAACGGTGGAAATGGAAACAATGGCGGCGGTGGTGGTGGTGGTGGTTCCATCATCACAGATCAAAATTTTGCCTGTGCATTCAACACAATAGACGCTGGAACGAGACAGAGCCGACTCAATGGCCTTAGAAATTCAGGTTGGAAACCATCGAACAAGGATGAAGCAGCTGTTTTTCTTGCTCATGTCTTCCACGAAACTGATGGTCTCAAAACAATTCGAGAATATTGTGCTCCAGGTAAAGATTTATTAAAAAACAACGAATTTAAACATTTCTCCTTAGTTATTATCATGCAACGAACTCATTTAACTCATCATTTTGTTTCATGTTACTTTAGAAGATTTATGAATAATAGGAACATCTCTTGTAATTTATCTGTTCGTTTAAAACATTAAGATTTGACAAATTAGAATATTGGTGAAATTGAAGGATTATCTTAACTTTGACATAGTTTGATCGGAATTTTATGAACTCCATAATAAAGGTTTTTAATAGTACAGAAAAGAATTCATACTGGAAAGAAAACGTGTGCAGATATGGTTGTAGATGTCAGCGAAGAGAAGGTCTACTACACTACACATACCACATACCCTTCCTTTAAAACAAGTTTAAAAATTAGTAAAATAACGCCTTTTTATGACTTTGCATGAACTAAAAAAGAAGGATTTAATTTGAAAGAAAACTCGATCGAGTTAAATTTCAATACTTTCATATAAATCCTGAGTAAAAATATTGATTCATATAATATTAATATATTTTAAAAAGAGAAAATTTGGTATTCTAATCAGAATTGAATATCAATTAGGTTGTGGTTCTCATTATGCTGGATCGTGGTGTAGTATTCAAGGTACGCCTGGTAAATTGTACTATGGTCGTGGGTGGTTCCAACTATCGTGACCATGCAACTACTATGCAGCTGGAAAAGCTTTAGGTATAGATCTGCTTAATAATCCAGATTTAGTTGAACAACAACAGGATATAGCGGTAAAAACTGCAGTTTGGTTTTATAATGCAAATAATATGGCTGGACCAGCTAAACAAGGTGACTTCGCAGCCACTACTCGAATCATTAACGGAGCATTGGAATGCAATAGAGGATCAGGATATAATAATCAGTTGACTCGAGTAGCAACATACAAACGAATTCGACACTGCTTTGGCCTTGGAGAACCACATAGAAATCCAGTGTGTTAATCATACAGTTTTTTTTTCTTGATCAATATAATAAAATTTTATTGTGTGCTACCGTGTTTGGCACAAATCTGTGCTCACAGGTAGTTCACAAAATATTCGGACACCTAACTATATATTTTTTTTTCTATTGGTCGATTTATTCAACAATGATAATGAATTAATTTTCCTTTCTTCACAAAGGATCTAAACTTTCATTTTCATATGGAATAGAGAACAAATTGAAAGCTATTAAGTACTCAAGAGAAAATATATTTGTTCGCTATTTAAAGAGCAATTTTAATAATTGTAAGGGGTACCAAGCGCAACTCCTTTGAGGCCTATTGAGAGTACCAAGGGTAACTTCTCAAGGTGTATTGGGAAGTATCTTCCTTGAAATAGGAGAGAGAAAGTCTGCTGAAATCTGATTGCCTTAGAGGAAAGATTCTTACGAGGGAACATATCCAACTGATTCCGAGCTTTCGGCTTCATATTTTGGCTACAGATAGGCCTCAGTGAGACTAAGAAAATCCTAGAAGCGTTCGTCCCCATGGGCTGCTGGGCCAAAGTTATAGCCATTTTACTGAATTTTTAGCCTACGACACGGTATTCACAGTAAAGTTAAATGAAGGTATTTCGGTCTGATATTCTGCCCATAAACACGTCTAATGATTCCTATCATGTACCAAAATTTTCAATCAAAACGGATGCTTCCTTCTTGAGATATTCGATTTTCAAAAATGTCTGCCTATAACAGGTAGGTCACAATAACGGAACTATCCTGCAAATTGAATATCTCAAGAAGGAAGCATCCGTTTTGATTGAAAATTTTGGTACATGATAGGAATCATTAGACGTGTTTATGGGCAGAATATCAGACCGAAATACCTTCATTTAACTTTACTGTGAATACCGTGTCGTAGGCTAAAAATTCAGTAAAATGGCTATAACTTTGGCCCAGCAGCCCATGGGGACGAACGCTTCTAGGATTTTCTTAGTCTCACTGAGGCCTATCTGTAGCCAAAATATGAAGCCGAAAGCTCGGAATCAGTTGGATATGTTCCCTCGTTAGCCAATGAAGTTTCACCGACGATTTTCTCTCTTATTTTCAAGACAAAAAATGGAGGTTCTGTAAGCGTTTTGATAGAGGACTCATACTAACTCCTGTCTAGCCCACGAAACTCTATGTTTTACCCTTGAAATCAGGGAAAAAACGCGTGCTGAAGTCTGATTGACTGAGAGAAAGGATTCATAACCAATTAGATTTCAGCAGCGTGCTCTCCTCCCTTACTTTAAGGACACAACATGGTTTTTTTCGGGCGAATCAGAGGTTAGTAGGATCCTCAATCAAAAACCTCATAGAAAGGTTGTGGGGTATGGGTGTAAGGTATGTGTCAAGGAAAGAAGAACATCATCCACACACACACTTGAAAAAATGGTATGAACACTAAACCAATGACGATTTCGTAATAAACCTTTTTGGAGTTTCGTAGGAGATCTATGATACCTCTAAAAAAGCTTCCTAAACTGCTAAAAATAATTTTGAAGGTGACTTAAATTCATACGAAACCTTTTTAAAGGTTTCGACTTTTGAAACAAAATGGTTCGGTTCGGCATTTTTTTTTTCAGTGCATACCCACACCCCCACCCACCCTTTTTGCTGTACACATTGTATCATAGGTATAAATAGTGACTACGACCGGGTACTGGTGTGGATTTTAGACCAACTAGTCTACCGTTCAATACCAACAGGCCGACTTTTTAACAGTAGAACCACCAAGCAGCTATTCGGTCCGGTCAGATTTTTTTACAGTGGTTCCAGTACCGGTGGTCGAAAAAATAAACCCGTTCCATCTATATTCATACTCATACATCCACACACCCTCCCTAGCAGACTTTTCATATGCCATCCATTGGAATAGCTATTGGGTCCAAAACTGTCTGATAATATCCTTAAGCAAGATCGAAACGTACCAAGGTTTGCTTGAGCCACCCGTATTCACTGAAGTCAATTATTGAGAATAACAATATTCATGTTTAGAGTGATGACACGAGCCTATTGACTGTTTGTATCGTAAAAACAATCCCATGTTACTTTTATTGCGCTTCTTTTCTTCTATGAAGATTACTTTTCTGGAGAAAAATTAATTACTGAAGTAAGCGTTGGAGCACTATCGAATTTCCATGTATTGCGGGATCGATCGTTGCGCTTCTACACTATCAACGAATGCGAAAAACATCACCTATTTATTAAGTATAAAGGTAATTGCAGCCACTATTCTGTGTCATTTAAACGCAAAAGATGGTCTCAATAGTTATTCATTGTTTCGTATTCGTTCTATTCAAGTAATTCTAAAAACTATTATTTTCGTATTCATTTAATGTTGAATAATATTTCTTTAAAGATTCACATATTTAATTTTTGTTTCGTTTTAAATATCTTGCTTTTCATGTAGTATATCGGCAACTCTAGTGAAATCTCAAATATGCCACGAAACTTCTCAATATGATCGATGTTCATCGAATCCTGGGTGCGTCTGTTTCCATATAGCAGGTGCTATTGATATTGGCATTTGTGCCGATCAATTCGAAGACTGTTCTATGCTAGTTGCATGCGAACGCTTAAACCATGCTTGCTACGAACCGGAACATAGATGTGTTCATCATCCACGATGTCAAGATTTACCTGTTTGTTATCCGGTGCCGAGTTTCAATCAACAACTATGTCCACTGGTGATAAGTAAGAGAATAAGCCGTGATCTGCAGATTAAAGTGAAACTCGAATCTTTCGTAAACTTATTTCTCCATCAACCGCAGCCTCTTCCACGTACAATTCACGTTCGTCTGATAACAATGAGAGATAGTTGAGAAACCTTTGAAAAATGCAGATAATACGTGGCGGATATGAAATGAGTGACAAGTATCGGTAAACAAGTTGTATCTCTTCTCCTGGATTATATCAACTAATCGGAAACACAGAGTCTGTTGTAGTTATGCATATATATTTATATATGGCGATACTTCAAGACACTTGGAACATTTTAATAAACACCAGAGACTAAAACAAAATAAAAAATTGATCTTTCGTTCTTATCCAGATCCACAGAACGCAGCATAAGTTGGAATCTCAGTAGGGCATATCGATTATTTTCTGCTTCTCTACTCTCTATTCATGATTTTCCATGTATAGTCGACAGATTCATGTAAAAATAAAGTTCAATGAATAGTCGTTTTTTTCAAAACAACCATATAGTTAATAGTTTGTGCATAAGAAAATATACCCATGACTCCCTTTATCATATTTCCAATGAGTTAATATGTGAAAATAAGGACTAACCATTTAACTGTTACACAGTGATCGCCAGAGCTAAACAGAAGCTCTACTGATTGAATGAGATGAATATATCACCAATATCCAGTACTGTAACTGTGTATGTAAATTATTTTTTCACGACTTCTAGCATCTTGACTCAGATATCTCAGTAAGATGCTGAAGAACATAGAATGGATTTTAGCCGATTCCACATTAAAATAAAATATGTTGCATGTGTCGTATTTTGCGACACAATGTACGACATATTCTATCCAGCAACGGTGCGACACATTCCGAAAACAGGATTCAAATCTAGTGTTTAGCACATTTTAGTTGTTTCAGTAGCCAAAACTAATGATTTGTTTTCAATTTAATTCGCATTAGTGATATCCATTCTCAAAACCTGAGACGGTCCTATCTTGACATATAACCATCTTGAATTCATCTGAACCCGATCAGATTGTTCAAGACAGTCTAATCTCGATCAAAGATAGATCTATTGAAAACTTCTCGACCACCAACTAATTGAGATATATTCAAGAAAAAAGAGCATGAAAATACTCAGGTTTAATATATTCAATGTGGCTATTGGCTATATGTACATATGTAGCTTTGTGTATAAAACAAAACAGTGAATGAATTGCCAGCAGCTAGCCCACGATACCTTTAGAATATAACAAATTGTTGTAGTAGTCTACAACAGTATAACTAGCGATACATCAGTGTGACACATTTTCTTTTAGTGTACATCCTTGTTACATCCACTTCTTTGAGAAACAATTCCTGAATATGAGAAATTTTCGAGATTCATTTCTTAAGAAAAGAATGCAAAGATTCAAACTGTTTGATGTTGAGATGGACGATCCATCTCTTCACTATTAATGTACTCTTTCGAATATACTTTTAAATTCCTTGTACTCACATTATTGATATGAAGGTAGAATATTTTAATGAGTTTAGGTGAACACGTGAGCTGATGGGCACTTTATGTAAAATTTTGAAATCACCGACTTTATACTTCGAAGACCAATCTTCGACTGCAACAGCAGCCACTGCACATAAATCTTTGCTTATATTCACAATGGAACAGAAATAGAAAATTCGAGTAGAATAAGGTTTCAGTCGTATTTTCCTTGTTTTAATTGCTCTTGACAAATTTTAAAAGGATACCTGAAAGAATGAGCCAAACAATCTATAGTGTTCTAGATAAGACGATTTTTTTGCCATGACACAAATTCTTGGTCTGTTCCCAAGATTTCTCAAAATGAAGAGAGCAGTCGCGGCGAGTTATGTCAGTTTTTCTCAAATTGGTTCAGTTCAGTTCCATTTCGATTTGATTCAGCCGAATCATATTGAAGCAAATCGTTGGAATTTTTACTTCGATTTAGTCTCGGATGAATACAGTGATTTTCTATTGAAGATCGATTTTCGAAAAAACTAATTCGATTAGCAAACCATTAGAGACTGTCGTTTGAATTTGAAACATTCCTAACACTTCATCAAAAACTTGAGTGCATCGAGTCCTATATCATATTGGATGTCACATCCTAGACTATCTTCTTTATTTATGCGAATGTTCTATGATAATGAATAGCTCCGAACACTACAACTTCAACTTCAACTTCAATTTCAATTACAACGACAACTACTGCTCAACAACTGGGTAAGCGTTGGATAAACACTTCTTGATCTTGTGGAATGCTAATTTTTAATCAAACATATATAGTTCATTTGTAGGCAAAATTACTCTCAGCTAGGGTGGGTGTGGACGAAGAGAATGACTCATGTGTTTACTAACACAAATTCACACCCACATCCTCTCACGCCGCGTCCAACCCCGACCTTTCCTTACAATATTTCTAATTTACAAGATAATGTCTTTACTATCTGTGCACTTATCCATAAAACTGCAAATGAAGCTTCTAGCATCCTACATGATGCTGCAAGAATCCCAGAAAAATCTTCAAGCATCTCAGACCATCCAACTATCATTCCAGATCATCCCTCTAGCATCCCATATTATGCTTCTAACCTCTCTCTCACAATAAAAGACTCCGAATCTTCTATTATGTTCAAGCGTAAAAATTATTCTGGGGGGGCTTGTATTATGTTCTATTTTTTTACAATTTTTAATTTAAAAAGTTTTTCAGAAAACCTGAGCGATTTTCGAGATTTGAAAAGGGATTTTCAGGAATTGACAAACTAATACGTAATGTTGAATTCATCATTTTAAGAGTTCTGGCTTAAAATGCTGAAAACTAGAAATATTTTGATGTAAATAAACTAACTAAAATTCCTAACTTTCAAAAATTTAATTAATTAAAGGGATCTTCTACTACGTACGGCGCATATTTTCTCCAAGAGAGGGACGAGGGTCTTCTAATATGGAGGGGAGGCGGCTACAATCTGACAAGGTGATTCTAGCATCTCACAGAACTTTTTCAGTATCCTAGATGGTTCTTCTATCTTTCCAGACCACACTTCTAGCATCCCTCACTCCGCCTTTAGCATTCTTGCTAGTGAATCTAGCATGCAGGAGATCTTTTAATCTGCTCAGGTTCCCTTTGCAGCATCCCAGCTGATCGTACCTGGGGAAATGATTTCCTGGAGTGTCTACCAAATCCTTAGTGCTTCTATCATATATTTCAAAAATGACGTTCTTCTAAAATTAGCAAACCAAATCCGATAGATTTTTACTCCAACACCTTCTGTCAGGATTTTTAGTTTTTCTTATAAGATAATAGATCTCAGCAAGAACTTCCAAAAATGGTTTGCAAAGACAGTCATCTTCATTTTTATTTCGAATGAGAAACAGGAAACTTTTCGCAGATGCTTTAATAAGTACTTATCGCTAGAAATTTATATTTGCGAAGAGTACCTTTTTTATGGTTTAAAGCATATTAGGGAAGCAATAATTGTCCACAGTTGCACCGAATTCCCTTCGAAGAAGAATTTTTCCTTTGCACCTAAGCAGACAAGAATTTTCTAAAACGCGTGTAAACGTCGAGAATTACACTTTTTTGAGCGTTTAAACGCGTGTGGAAAAAAAACTGGTCGTGGTAAACACCGTGAATTCCGGATTTTTCTGCATAAATACGCGTAATTTCTTTGCATCGAATATTTATAGGCGTGTAAACGCTTTGGAAGCTACATTTCTGACTGTGTAAACGCTCACTCAATCACATACCCGTTTAAATCATCACAAACTCCAACTTTCCTGGGTTTTTCCACAGCATTTTTATTACCGCTTTTTGGATGATCATTCCTAACCATGGTGACGCTTCGAAAATGAGCAAATTGAGCGATTTCTCAACGTAAAAAATATAATCTTATTCATTTTCCAAATCTGAGCGTTAAAACGGCCCCTTACAGAAAATTATGAACACTCCAAGTAAATAAAATTATCGCGTGTTTTTTTGTTTCAAACAACAAACGTTTAAACGGCCATCATGGTAAAAAAAAGTATACGATACAGAAAAAAAAAATTTTAGGCGTAGTTTTCTTTCAAAATATGATCGTTTAAACGGTCAGTTTTTTTTAAAAAAGTAATCGTTTGACGAAATCAACTTACTTATGCGTAGTTTCGTTAAGATTATGAAATCTTAAACGAACACTTATTTGAAAAAGTAGCTGCCTCACAAAATGAAATTTTTCATCGTTTACTTTCGTGTAGATTCTGCACGTTTACTGAATCACTCTGTTGAATGGGTACAATTCTAGCGTATAACTATTAAATTTTGAAAAAAAAAGATTGCCTCATCAGATCTGATTGATCCTCAAGAAGGATGTGACGAGTTTTTCGTAGGCTTATTCGAACTATAGTTTGAAATAATGGCTGCTTTTTATTGTTTTATCCGATTGAGGAAGTTGGAAACAAGAGAAACGGGTGAGATGTGGTTCTATAATATAAATAACAGCAGATATCGGCGTAAGCTGTATTCTTGACAAACTGAAATGCTTTTTTGATAGCATTTAGGGATGTTGGATTAGCATTAGTATTTAAAAAAATGCTAATACTTTTGTATTAGAGTCAAAAAATAACTTAATGCTGTGCTGTTAGTGTTAAAAACATAATTTAATACTTTGGTGTTAGTATTGAATTAAAATTAGCATTAAAGTAGCATTATTTAATAGATTTTTCGTGAGCATTAGTATTAAATAGTGATATTTTTAATACTAATACTAATTCAAAAGTAATACGAACGTCTTAATTTATTTTTTTAACACTAACACAAAAGCATTAAGTTATTTTTCTAACTCTAATGGAACAGCATTAAAAACAGCATTAATTAAAACAATGCTAATGCTAAGCCGACACTCCTAATAGCATTCGAGTCAATGTGATGTACCTCCTGGTCGTTTATTACAATAAATGATATTAAAAGATAGTTGCGATATTGCCATCGACTGATACATGATTGTAGTGGACAATACTGTTTTTGGGCATATGATGTAGTATTTGTTTTTTTCGAGTATCTGTTCGAATTGATCTGGCTACAAAGCCATGCGTTTCCTTGAAGATCGAATATGACTTAAGATGAAATAGTGTCCCAGCTGACTCTGATATAATCTACTTGGTTATTCATGCACATCAATTTTTCATTCGAGGTTACACCCAATGCACTCTTTACGATGAGTGTAAGTGATATAAATTTACATAGACGAATTATATAAATGTCTCGAATACTCTTAGTTGACCTGACGAGGATGCTACCACCCAAGCAGACTAAAATTTGAAAAACGCGTTTAAAATCTTAAAAGGGAATTGTGATTCTGATCCGTTCACAGTAAAGAGGAAAACGCAAGAAACGCGTTTCGTGCGTGTTTCTAATCAGCGTGAACTGGTTAAAAAGCCGATCGCATTCTCAGTGTTTAAACATGTTTTTCTAAATTTTAGTCGGCTTGGGCGGTACCATTCCAGGCGTGGGTGAGTGTGGGTGTCGATCTTCTCGAACTCCACATCCACATCCATATCCACACTCACACTCAGATCCACACCAACACCCACACCCACATCTACACTCGCACCCACATCCACCCACACCTAAACCCTTAATTGCTTCTTAAAGTCTGACAGCACTATCAATCTAATTTGATTGTACACTGAGATAGAGCATATCCTAATATATGTCTTCCTATAAAACTTCTTTTACGTTAGACAATCGAAGTGGCTGGAATTCATCAAACAATTTGATTCGAATAGGTGGTTCTATAATTTTGACCAGCAGTGTAGTTGTAAGAGTATAGGTATCAGAGAATAGTTCTATGCGTATAGGTGGAAGAGTAAAAGGGTTTGAAACTTTTGAGTGGGTTTGGAATATTTATTGTAGTTTTGAAGTATGATAGAGAAATCTTCCTAGATCACACACGAAAAAAAACGGTCAAAAGTTTTCAAACTTTTTTTAATGGTAATCAGGGTTCCCGATTGTGGGTCCGTAACGTTTGGAGAAAAAGAATCTCAATGCGATAAAGATTTTCTACGTTTAAACGTCCAAAAATCCCGAATGTTTTCATATGGTATAGCGGTTCCCGATTGTGTGTGATTTACATTTGGAAAAGATGGATATGAAAATGTTGAACATTTTCACGGTTGAAATGTCAAAACTTTTAGCCATTTGAAAAATTTATCGGTTGAACGTCAATTATTTGTAACTGTTAGTGACACACAATCGGGAACCTCGACTGACATTCGAAAACGGTCGAAAACTTGCGCGCTTACACACGTGTTTGAATTTTCTTGTCTGCTTGGGCGTCTCTTTCTCTTGCGACGATTCTGATTCTTTTCCTCATTCGTTGTAGTGATTCCCAATATTCCTGTCAATGCTCAATGGCAACAAAACGGCATCACTGTGGCTGGAGGAAATGAACGAGGCAATGCAGTCAATCAACTCTTTTCCCCATGGGGTTTATATGTTGATGATGATCAAACTGTCTATGTAGCTGATCAGTTGAATCATCGTATAATGAAATGGGCATTGGGTGCGACGAGTGGTCAAGTAGTTGCCGGTGGAAATGGACAAGGAAGTGGAGCTCATCAGTTGTCTAGCCCATTCGATGTGATCGTCGACAAAGACACTGATAGTCTCATCATCTGTGATTATTCGAATAGAAGAGTGGTTCGATGGCCTCGTCGAAATGGAACAAGTGGAGAAACGATCATCTCCAACATCGATTGTCGGAGTTTGAAAATGGACGAGAATGGATCTCTCTATGTCACTGACGTTGGAAAAGATGAAGTGAGACGATATCGAAGAGGAGAATCTGAAGGAACAGTAGTTGCAGGTGGAAATGGACGTGGAGATCGTCTCGATCAACTCTCTGACCCCCAATACGTATTCATCGATCGAGATCATTCAGTGTACGTGTCTGAATGGGGAAATCGTCGTGTGATGAAATGGGTGGAAGGTGCAAAACAAGGCATTATCGTGGCTGGTGGTCAAGGAGAAGGAAATGGTCTCGAACAACTTTCACGTCCTCTAGGAGTCGTTGTCGATCAATTGGGCACTGTCTATGTGACTGATGGAGGGAATGCTCGAATCATTCGTTGGCCCATAGGAGTCACACAGGCAAGTGTCATTGTTGGTGGAAACGGTGCAGGAGGACGATCGAACCAACTCTATGGTCCCGTCGGTTTGTCATTCGATCGACACGGCAATCTTTATGTCGTTGATTGGGGAAATCAACGAGTACAAAGATTCAACTTGGAATTCAATAGTTGAAAAAGAATGACCAGACGGACTCGCAATGAAAATGCCATGCAATGGCAACAGTGAATGATTTCCTTTTTTGTGCGGCTGTCAGTGTAGTGTGTAATTTTCAATGAAACAAAATCATCGAAAACCTGCACTCATATGACGAGAGGCAGATAGGGGAAGGAGAATGAGAGGTGAGAGAGAGGAGAGACATGGTGGAGGGAAATGGGGCATAGAGACGGGAATGGACACGCGAGGAAGACGGAGGGAAAGAAACAAACTGATGTCCCAAAAGGATGTGGGTGTGGGTAACTAATGAATTCCCACACCCACACCCACACCCTCGCCATCAAAGTAGGCTTGTTGGGACATAATGTTTGAATTAGATGAGTAATTGCTTATACTCTCTCGATTCACCGTCTGACACATAAAGTAAAAAGGGTACAGTTGTGACTAATGTCTGAAATTTGAAAGATTCTGATGAGGTTTCACTTCATGTACGTTCATCTATGTTTTTGTGTATATGAACGTGAGAAGCATGCTAGGACTTCGAATTCGTACAATACTAGCTTCCTTAGGATGTTCTGTCACCTGAAACCCTTATCGAGAAAGAAAGAATATACAAATTTATGAAGAATATCAGAAAATGACATCATTCGGTCATATCTGAAGAAAGCTAACACAACTTCTTTCTTCTTTGCTTGGCAAGCACATTAAGTGATGCATCAATCGTGATAGGTTTCATTATTGTGTTTTCTTCTTGTCTATAACATAAATCATATGTGACTAACTTTTTGGCAACTCACTCCGAGTTAACTGATCGCTAGAATATCATTAATGTTTTACATATAATTCCGAATGTTCTGTCCGAAAATAGAACTACATTTACTATCAATGCATCACATATAAAAAAAATAATTGTATTACAGCCGTGACACGTAGAAGAAAATGAAAGAAATTTATTGCACATGATCAAATATCTTACACATGTGCCTTGGAATGCCCATGTAACTTTACTAAAACGAAATATATTTACTTCAAGTAGAAGTCTCCAGGGTAGGGGTGACCTGTCCTGGCTTGCCTTGAAAGGTAGGAACAGGTTACAAGATTTTTCACAGGACATTGTACAGGTTACTGAGGCCATAATCTGTTAACCTGCAATAGAAATGTTGTCAATAGCATGCCTAGCAGATTTCAAAGACTATGAACAGTGGTTTTTTGCTAGAATAACTTATTTTCATATATTTATAGTACGAAGAATAATGATGTTGTATTTCTGATTGCGCTAATCCCTGCGAACACAAAAAGCAAGCATGTGCTCGGTATTCCTTTTTTTTATTCGAAAGCTTTAATTTTTCAACCTGAGAATTCAATCGAGTATCCGCGAGCTTTTCCAATAATAATACATTTGTATCGGGAAAGCTCTACATCTTACCACGATCTATACCTGAGTTTATCATAAAACAAGTGGTGAGAACGATTGGGTTTTCTCTGTTATTTGCACGAAGCAGGATGCGGATGAGCGTGGATATGGGTGTAGGTTGGGTGTGGGTGTGGGTCATCGCTTTATCACCCACATCCACACCCAACCTACACCCACCCACACCCTCAAGCAAGGTTTTCTTCTTTATTTTCATGCATTCGGATTCTATGCTGCTGTCAAATCGTTATTGACAATATCGAGTATCTTTTTTTTTCAACAGGTACTCTTTGTTTTGGAAATCGGACCAAAATAAAATCATTCTCTCTTTTCATATAAGTCTAGATCTTTTCTCAAAACTATTTAAAATGCAGAAGCAGCAATACAATATCCGCACTATATAGTTGTCGATTGAATGATTGCTTTAAAAAGAGGGATAACTCTGAAATAAAAACGGCACGACTTTTTTCTGTTTAATACCAGAGAAAACACAATCGTCGTAGAAATGTACACAAAAACGATTTCTGACATAAATCGAACTTTGTAAAAGTGGCAAGCAAATTTTCTCTTGTGCTGATGTCTTGACGAAATATGTAAAAATATTAACCAATCTATAATCGAAGAATATAATTTCGATGAGAGCACCTTACAATTATGCATGCACATGTTAGATGATCTTTTGTTCATGCTATTTACTAGATCCAATATACATGTTTAATTTTCGACAACAATAAATGATACTTCACATTGACTCTCAAGCGATGAAGAAATCAATGTACGACACTGTTCATTTGTTATATGATTAACTAGACAGTAGAAAGTCTACTAATTGATATAATAAAGAAGTTTTGATTTCAAATGGTAATAACTGTACAGTTGACCATAGAAATTCACGAATATTTAATGAAATTAGATTAGA
>CAJNOL010001985.1:21586-49536 GCA_905250125.1 Rotaria sordida | reverse complement strand
ATAGTGACATATCGAAACAAATGTATGTGAATGATAGCACAAGATCTAGTCGATCTAAATTCCAGAAATAACGTGAAAAACTGGAACACGAAACGAGAAACGCTAATGTAGTGATTTTTTTTGAAAATCGAAAAACGACTGATTTTTGTATTTCAGTCAAAAGTAGTAACATTGAACAGTAGTTGTGAAGTTCGTCCCTATCAATCAAAACTTCACAGTGACATCTATCATCAGAAAAAAAAACTGATTAATTTTGATAAATAGTGCTATTGCACGAGTTTCTTTTCCGTAAGGACTTTTGGGATACCCTGTATAATACCTAGTTACATAAGAAAAAACTTTGATATTCGTCAGCCATATTCTAAATCATTCTTTCACTCCTGATCATCTACTCATATGAAAAAATGCTTTTGATATTATTCTCTCTCTCTCTCTGTTAGAGATAAATGACCTGCCCCTTCCGTCAAAGTTGTGGATTTCCTACAAAAAAACCTTTGAAACCATTTTTCTATCAAACATTTTGAGCAAAAGTAATTGTGAATCAACAGTAGGGAACTTTCAGTAGGAAAGTGTTTAATCACTCTATCTAAAGATAAAACTTCATATTAAACGACTCCTATCACTCAAAATATTATTGTAATCAAAGAAAGCTTTTAAACATTTTCTTCTTACCACATATCTTTTCCGGATACGGTTTATTTCTTCTATTTTTCCATGGAAACACGATTATATTCTGGTGTCGTTCTGAGTGGATACGACTTATTCCTAGTTTGTTTCCGGCGAGTTCCTCTTGATTCCTTCCAGATCTGGTATGGTTCCTTGATTCTTTCGATGGCGGGAAATATTCGAAAGAGTTCGATTCTGTTACGGTAATTTTTCGAGATGAAACTCATGAGAACCAGCCGGGATTTACTGAAAACTGGTCGTTTTTAGCGAGATCCGGAGACCGAAATCATCGACTTAGGACCTTATTAATCCGTTTTCTTATTCATAAAATAATTTTTTCAAGTTATATCTATGAAACAATTCAAACAAAGACGAATAATTAACTAAGTAAACAAAACTTTACTAATTTTATTTTATGATCATTCTAAATTGTTGATGCAGACTAGAAAATAAGTCTTCGTGGAATAATGAGAAAAAAATATTTGATTAAATTTATTGTTCATTCGTTGAAGGATACTAACGACAATGTTTGTTGTCAGATTTGCTTTGATTCGATTCAAATATTACAAATTATTGACATGAATTCTCATAATCGATTCTTATCATTCATTCGATAAACAAATTGAAAATTCGATATATTCAACTAATTTTCTTATTGATATTTTTCGAATTTTTTAGTTAGTAAATTCGGATTTTCAATTCATAAAAAAATCAATAATAATCCTCACCAATAGCAAATCAGTTGTTTTCTATTATGTCATCAATATGTTTCAACTAGAGTTCAATTGGTAAATAGATTATTGAAAACTTTGATAATGTTTGTTGAATATAATGAACAAAAATCTGCAAATTAGTACGATCTTGTATTCAGTGATTAATCCATTTAATTTAGCTTTAAATCATTCATAAATTGACATCTAGAATCGTCAGAAATCGAATTATCCTTGAAGAAAGAACCTTCCGTATTTCGAGGAATATGCTTTAAAGATTAATCTAATTAAGCTAAAAATTTCAAAAAATACGTAGCTCACTGCCCTCTATAAAGATTTTTAAAAAGTCAATAAATGTCACATATTATTTTATCATCAATGTTCTACAGTGGCTACTTTTCTCAGTAATTCACACTTAGACAGGAGCTAAATTCGTCGTACTAGCTATCTTAATACTTTTGATTTGATTCTCAAATTGAAGAATGACTCATAATTCGGTCTTACTAGTGATTAAAGATGTGCTAGAACACAAAACGTAAGATACCTTGAAATAACTGTAATGAAGGTCGACACTGATTATTTGCTCAAACACTCACTGAAGGCTTTTTTTCTGTTCTTTTTTTTTGTTGTATAGACTCATCCATGCACATCTACACACAACAAAATCGTTTGTAATACAAACCATATATCTATTTTTTTGTTGTTTTTTTTTCTGTTATCATGGATTGCTTTACAACTCTTCGTGAATATGAATATGAGCTATGGACGAAAAGATTTAGTAAATCAATTTTACCAGAAGTTAACACAGGATTTGATTCTTCATCTTGCATGAATATTACACTTGTATGGCTTGGTAATCAACAAAATGTACAATTACGTGAATCATTAGAAGATATTTTTGATCATATTTTATACTGTGATTCAGTAGCTGCTACTCTTGAAGTATTATTTGAACATGGTTTATTGAATTTAAACAGAAAACATAATCTTTTCGTTCTGGTATCTGATCTGCCAACGTTGTCTAGCACAGAATTAGAAACACTTTTGCAGCACGCGAATAGTTCTATCGTACGTGCTATTTTTTTGATGTCTGAAAATAGTCTATCCGATATATGCGACATTACAATGATAGAAAAAGACAAGATCATTGGTACGTTTCAAGATGATGAAAGTTTGCTTAAAAGCATGTGGGAGACATACGTGAATTTTATACATAATAGTGATGAAATTAAGGAATATCATCAATACGAAAATTCAAGGCCTATACAAGTATTAACACCAAGATTTTTGTGGTACAGAATATTGAGAGATGTCATCATTACTATTCGAAACATCCAAGTTCGATATTGGCAACAATTGGATTGGGTTGATAATAGAATTTTTAATCGAAAGAGTGAAGAAACTGATACGAGTGACGTGCAAGAACGTAAGTTAGTACTGAAATTTATTCATATTACGTAGTTCTTCCATATTTTCATCAGTTATATCTTGCATAATGTTTGAACTTATTCAAGGAATCTCCCTTTCTCGACTCGAAAGTTTCAGATTTTTTGTTTCTAACATTTTGCAGTCATTGTAGAGCTTACAGTGTCATATAACTAGCAGGTTTGTTTAACGAGAAGGCGTAGAAAGATTTATAAAAGTCTTCTTTAAAAAATACGTTGTGATTTGCAAATGCCTTGGTTTGAATATGTATTATTCTCAGGTTATACTAGTAATGATATTTTAAGAGTGTTTAACGTATTACATGCAGACAAAGTGGCATACTGCAAAGGCGACTATAAGTTTCGTGATTATTTTTGATCCCAGAGTAGGATATGTTTAGATTTGTAGAAGAAAACATTCTCTATCTAAAGGTGTAAGTACTATCAAGTACGATCGCGTACTGTTGAGATATCAATAGAGGGCGCTACTTTCGATGCATTCTGATGTGTTCGCAGCGAAGGTGGAGGCGCCCTCTGTTGATATCTCAACAGTATACCATAGAACTTGATAGTATATACAACATTAGATAGGGAATCCCTGATTCTATAAACCTACATACATTCCGTTCTTGGGTCAAAGTCATATAGTCGCCTTTCTCTGTCTTCAAAGTCAAAACTGCTTTTAGTATATCTCTTGGAAGGGTTCAGTTGCGTCACAAAAAGTTTTCTTCTGCCAAGCGATGTGATTCGAAATTTTTGTAATAGTTACTGGCAGAACTAGAACAGTGGCCACTCGCTAGTGATGGGGGAGAAGTGGAAAGTGTCGTCATGCATTTTTTGCTTTTAACTTTTTAACTAAGTATTATGAAGACCTGAAATTTGTGTCATAATTTAGCCCTAACATGTCCTATATCTTATAAAAAATTTCAGGTTTTCATCACATTTAGTTAAAAAGTTAAAGGCGAAAAAGCAGTGGCACCATCTTCTACTGCTCCCTCACCGCTAGCAAGTCGCCACTGTTTTAGCTCCGCCACTAGTAATAATATAGGATCATTAATCTTAGGAATAGATCTGTGACAGTTTCCGATCAAAGAACTGAACCGGTGTCCATCACCCAGTTCTTTCAAAAAAGAACTGATACTGAAAATCACTGGCTTTTTTGGCAAATGAAACAAGTACTGAATAGAATTGCTCCATTACCATTATCAGTATACTGAGTTCCTATGAAAAGAACCGGTTACTGGACCTAGTTCTAAAAAAAACAACCAGTTCTTAAGACCTGTAAGCTGCTACAGGTCTACTTAGGGAAGAATTTTATTCAGTCGATCAAAACTTTTCAAATGACTTTAAGTATGATTGCATTATTGGAAAGTGCTTTCGTATAACAATATAAGTAGTTACATAAACGTTGGCCTCAAGAACCAAGAAAAGTCTTTCTTTATAGGGAATCACCCGAATAATATTTCTGAGCAAGTAACGTTTTGATTTATGTCATTAATTTGGTAGAAATTTCTAAGCATTCGAAAGAAGATTTAATAAACTAAAAAAATCTGACTTTTTTTATTTAACCAAAGCTTTTTAAAAAAGTGCCAGTTATACTTCAAAAAGAGGTAGAAATGTATCTCTTCCGTACAACTTACATTCCAAGGGAATAAATACTATATCCTTGATCCACACCAATTCGACGGAGGATATAAACAAATTATTAAGTCCTTGTTTTCAAAGCAAAATTTGCTTCCAACGAAATATATAATCGTAGAAAAGAACAAGTGCTTCTAAGCAGCATTCTTACGGGAAAACAGAATAGTAATTATTTATTTCATATAGCTGCTTACGATGGTCCAATGCCAGATTTTGAAAAATACAGCAATGAATTCCAGGAGAAATGGGATATGCTAAAATTCTGTCGTATTATTTATCGGGACAATGCTGCTCAACTTCAAAGTATTGAAGAGTTCAACAAAACCTACAATTCCTTAGACGCAATTCACTGGTATATAAAAAACACATTTGTTTATCGCATTACAAATTATATACTACGTACAGAAAATATTGATGGTTTTCTTCAGCTTCGATATTTTATTGCAGATCTATCTGCTAATTTGTGCAGCATTTGGCAAGAAAAGAAGAATTCTACGCCACAAAATGGAAGTCTTTTGTTTTACCTTGGTACTCATTTGACTTCAGAAAATCTAGATCAATTAAAAGCAAATGTAGGAAATGTCGTTTCAGCAAATGGATTTCTATCGGCTACACGCTCGTTTGATGTGGCAAAAACGTTTGCTTCTAATGCTATGTTTCACATTCAAGTTCACGAATCTAGCAATGTGGTATACGTTGACATTTCCCAGATGACTGCCATTAACAAAGAAGAAGTCCTATTTGACTTAGGCACTACATTTCGAATCAATTTTGTTAAATTTGACGATGACAATCAACTATGGTTTATTTCCTGTGAAGCTACTGATGATATTACTACAATATCATGGAACAGACGATCAATAACATTGAACAACGCTCGAGTGGAACTTGATCTAGAAGATCCTGATTTCAATGTTGCTTATCTTAATTTAAATCCAGAATCTTCTGATGATTGTGATAAAGCGATCAAATTTTTTGAAAATGTCCTTACACGAACAGATGAAAATAATATTACAAAACGTTTTCACATCTATACATTTCTTATGCGAATGTGTTGTTGTAACAAACGCCATGAATTAGCTGTTTGTTATGCTAACAAAGCTCGTCTATGTTATGAAAATCGACAATTTCAGCCATTGCCCGAATGGTAAGTCAGTAGCTTTTTTCTCAAAATAAGCAATCCGTTTATATTCTATAAAATGATATGAACTTGTTAAAATCCTTTTTTTATTACAATGTTAACTAGAGTCTTGATTTTAATAAGTCATCTAACATGATTTACATCTGATATTATTTTTTTCCAGATTGTTGCAATAACAGAATATTAACTTTATCCGTAAGGGGTTCCCATATCGTTCAAACCTCTCGAAAACTGGCGGTTCTTCTGCATAGGTTTTTTGTGCATCATACCGTATGAATATTTTTTAACTCTTACAAAATTGTTAGATTTTAGTCGAAATTGCGTCTCCCTCTAAATGAGAGTGCGCTGAAGCCACCGATACTAGCCACACCAACTAAACTCGCTTAGTTTTCAAGTTTGATTTTTTTATTGAAGATGGCTCCACAAAAATAGCTATGCATTAGATGACTTAGCCCATAGAAAAATTAGTGACGTCATTTGATATAAACTATTGTGGCGTAATAATCTCCTGGATACCGACAATTCTTGCGTTCTTTACGATCATAGGCCTTGTATACACTAGAAAAGTAATTCGGTGTTAATTTCGAATTAGATCCCCAGGTCAAACAAGCACGGTCGTAAACGGCCATATACAGAGAAATACGACGGTTTATATAATTCAGTATTACGGCCGTATATCTCCGCGTCATATACGGAGAAAGAAACGGTCATTTACGATATTCGTATATGGAGTCCGTATACGGTCATGGCGATATACGACCGTAATATTAGACCATGTAAACGGTCGTTTACAGGCGTACACGAAGTCCGTAATCGTCAACCTGGATATACACTTATGAATTTAATGCATCGGTCAGAACTGAAAAATGGCCACTATAATGTAGTCGAAGTGCATAATTCTAGCACGTGTTCACGAAGAAAACGCTGTCATTTGTCTTCCGCATTAATCCTTATAGTTCATCGTATTGAAAAACATCTATTCATCGATAATATAAAGCGATTTTATCGAGGTTCGTTCATCATTTTGATTAGTGGATCGCAGTCTTTCTCAATTGGTGCATTAAATTTAATTCGCCTCTGAAAAGTGTATTAAATCGGAATTAACTTTTCGATCAATCAAGTTCCCTAATGCGGTATTAAATTTTCCAGTGTAGACAAGACCTTATAGAAAAATCGAAAAATCACTCTCTTGCGTTCTATCTTCGTGAATCAGCTGTATACATGTATATTCTATCGTATATAAAGCGTAGATTGATACAATCGTATTAATGAACATTTCATTTCATAGTTGTTTATCGATACGACAGAACAAAAAGAAAAATTTTTGAGTTCTACTTGTCTTCAACCTGAAGACAGTGGTATTCAAGAGGTTAATATGGACTTTTTTTTTTGACTTGCAATCGATTTTTTTTCAAGATTGAAAATAATAATTTGGCAATGAAATTTAAAAAGATTGATAAACAATAAGAAAACCGTTCGAATCGTCGGTTTTGATGAAAAATCGACGACATGAGTTGATTTATTTTGATTATATTTGTCTTGTCCTGGAATATATGCCAAATATATTTTGCTTATAATCAGAAAGTATGGAACGAAAGATCATGTTCCAAGGCCCCTCCATCCATAGGATCTTCAAGCTATGACACATGATTGAACAGAAACTTTATGCATATATGATGAGCGTGCTTAGTTACGAATACAAAAAGTTTTTGGCCTTACATTCCTTTGATTGTCGGAGTCAGGATAGTTTCAAGGTGTGGATATGAGTATGAGAAGAAAAGATCAATATTCACGTCCAATCATACTGATATCCACAGTCTCTAATACCTAATGAAGTCGAACAGAATATTGTCGGAAAATGTGATTGACTAATATGATAAACATTTGTTGTCTACAATAGGCTTCCAACATTCGATGAATTGAAAGCAATTGCTCAAATCTCTCGAGAAAAAATGAATCCTGAGAAAATGGTCGATTATTTATGTCATGTTTTTAATAATAAAGAAGAACCATTAGGACTTATTTTGGAACAAATCATCGCCATGCTTTTTTTTACTAAATTTGATTTACAAACTAGTATCATTTATTTAAATGAATTTTTACAACGTCAAAAATCCATGTATCCAAAAAGAAAAGGAACCATTCAACTTTACTGTCCAATCGATTATAGAACAGATTCTGACGGCGATGATGATGATATTAAAATAAATAGCAAAAAATATAATACATTCATTGAATGGCATATGACAGGTATTATGGCTATGCATGATAATGATTTTATTATGGCATTAGAAAAACATTTTAAACGAGCAATAACGGAAATAAAGGCAACAAAAAGAAGCAAACGAAATATGTTTCTTTTTGCTACAACGTACTCAGCTATTAGTGAATGCGCAATTCATACTGAAGATATGACGACATCTAAAAAAATGCTTCGTAAAGCTCGACATTATTTAAGAAAAGCAAATATACAACAATCATCGTTTGATGTTCTTCTTGAAGCTTTCGTATACATTCGATCAGGTGCTTTATGTTATCGTGAACGAAATTATCATCAAGCAATCGAATATTTTCAGCAAGCTATTAACGTACTTGAGAAAAAAGTTCTAAACAAACTTCAACAACGATTAAAAGATTCAGTAACCTTTACACGTACAATAGAAAAAGAAGGACATCCAATAAAAACAATAACCATAATGACTATGTCTGATCTTTGGGAAATAGTCATGGAATTCACAAAACAAGGTTCTCCTTGTTGTCAAGGTCAACCTATTAATAATGATGGAATTGGTTGGTATTTTCATTACTATGAAGAAAAAGATACCGCTGTTCGACAAGCAGTATTTGATGTTCTCAACAATCATCGCATATTTTTAGAAATTATTGCAATACTCTACAATGATTTAGCTTGGTGTTATCTTTTTACTGGTAGACCTCTATTAGCCATTCCATATATATATAAAATTGATTATATTTATAAGACGGGTTTGAACAGTATTTACTATTTAGCATATAATAATACATTGATCTGTTTGTCAATGGTTCATCTAGCTTTAAATAATTTTGACAATGCAATTAAAACTTTAAATATGGCAATAACTTTATTTAAATTTTACTCATTTTTTGATCAACATCGTTGGCTAGCATTATTATACGTTGAACTGGGTGATGTTTATACATTAGCCAATAATAGTGATCAACTTGCTTTAGAATCATATACAAAAGCAATGAATATGTTAAGTGAGATGAATGATGAAGAAAATGCAACTGATATTCGTAATTATATAGAACAAAAAGAAACATCAAGAAAGTTTGTTTGTACTACAAGTTATGAATTTAGAAAATGGCTTTCAAAAAATAAAGCACGCATTGTTACCGAGAACAATAAAACAAACGTTGAATCTGAAGGCGAACAAGTGGAAACTTCTATTCAAGTTAAATATCAACGTCTTTAATATAAAATCGAATTTCTATGAAGAGACTTTCATTCATTTGATATAGACAATACTTATTGGTAATACAGACCGAAGTTTCTTTCTACGTTCTTTTTTTTTTTGAATTTAAATTAGAAATTTTAATAAAATTTTTCAAAACATTCGTTGTTTTGCATAATTGAAAAGCAAGAAATTTTGAGAAAGCTCGCGAATCTTGAACTTCTAATTTACTATCGCTAAATGATCACTAATTGTCTACGACAATCGACACTTGAATATAATCTTTTTCAAGATCAATTCTCTACAATCAAGTTAATGTTATTCATGTGTCAACACTTCCCTACAACAGAGATGACATGTCTAACTATGGCTGCACTATCGTTTCACTTAGATTTACTTTCGGAGACATTTTATTGAACGGACTAAACTTCGTGCAAAAGTAATGAATAGTATAAACTGATTATTTCGTAATTGTTTATACTGGAATTATGAGTGCTGTGACGGGTTTCATGCATTGATTTTATAGAAATCGAAAATCTTTTGTCACTGAAAAATACTCATTGATTTTTCTGTTTCTAGTAAACCGATATTTTGGTTGATTATAACAGAGCACTTCAACCGTATGGGATTTAACCAAATTACCACAAATGTTGTCAATGAAGGTCTCTGCTATCAAATAATAACTGACATGATATCCATCGGACAGGGAGAGCTGTATATTCAATGTGCAACATTGACTGATAGAGTTCAACTGTTAAGGGCGTGGGTAAGTGTAGGGATGCAGAGAAATATGAACACCCACACCCAGGATAGCTCTTATCCCTATGTTAAAAAAATACCATAGAATATTCAATCATCGAAAATTGGTGCGACAGTTTCATTCTCACATTCTAAAATAAATTGAAGAACTTTATCTTTTTGTTGTACAATAACGACTAATGCACCTTCAGGATATTTTCAACTGAGTGGACAAAAAGAAAAGCTGTCGTCTTTACTCGTACATCAATAACATCTGTCACGGTCCATGAGAGAGAGTCCAAATGTTTTCCCTATACTTCAACACTCGTTTTAAATCATATTTCACAAAACAGTCAATTTAATTCATAAGAAATTACCAAAGAAATCTTTCAGTTATAAATGAAGACTGATAATTTAAAATTAGTGATAAATAAACATGGTTTACATATATAAAGCATCTTGCAAAAATAAAATTGATCGGTAAAAAGATGAGCGATCATTGTATAGATCAAAATTGTAACAATAAACAATATCCTTGACATTGTTCTTCAACTTCTCGTCGCGTATCTTGTCATTCGAGTATATATAAACATTATTTACATTTCTATTTGAACTAACATAATTTTATTTTCCTATCAAATATATGATTAGAACTACGAAAAACAATACTCAAAGGCATTAATGACTAAATAATACAGTTTTTGATTTTTACTCGGATAAAAATTTATATTCAAGATGTCAACGATAATCGGTAGTGATGTACTAATTTGCCACAGTTATCATATGATCAGCATAAACAAAATTTGGAAAATAATCAATATCAGTGTTTGTAAATCACAGGGAGTTGAAATACTTGAATTTTGCATATTTCAGATGCTCTTTCTTAAGAAAATTAGCAATTATTATTTTTCATTTGAAGATTCTTATTAGAGCTTACGATAGTAGCAAAAGCAGAGAATTTGAAAATAAACCTAATCGAATAAATTTTAGAAGTCACTGTATACAACTGTTTTCTATAGTGTGACTCAGAAACAAGATGTAAATATTAGTCATATTTATCTATGATTTGGTTTGATTTTATTTTTGTTCTTACAACATGTTTAATACCTGTTTCTAAGATATATTCATCATTTCTAATAGAGAAGAAAAAAAAAAGCACAACAGACAACTTTTGTTTTCTTTGTTCTTATTTCTTCTATCATCAGTATGAGATTAGAATAGTCTACACTTATTTATATATATATATCTTATTATGTCAACAATAGTATAAATTTGTTCATTCGTTTCTAATGTTTAATAAACAAACGAGAACATATTTACTAATTTGACTTGAACAAATGTGTAGACTATATACTAACATACATAAAATAGATCAGTATCTAATATATATTCACTAAAACATTATCAACAAAAAAACGTATGGGTTTAAAATATTATTCCAAAAACATTAATAATTCTAAAAACTTTCCATTATTATCATCAAATGGTGATATACCATCCTATGCAAATACTTCTATTTCAAATTATAAGAAATATCAAAATTCATCTCAATTATTATCATCAAAAACAAATATTAATACTCACCCGTATATTTCTATTCAAAATCATGATAATATTGATCATTCAATACAAACTTCATATGATTTTCAAAATAATACCTATGCCAATATTTCTAAATCACAAATAAAATCAACATATATATCAAATGAAACAATATTAGAGAATGCAACATCAATGACAAGTCTATCTAATACAGAAATAGAAATAAATCTAGACATACTAGACAAAAATAATAATAATAATAATAATCAAATTTATGAAAATATTAAATTATGTCCAAAATTATTATCATCTATAAATCCTTTCAAACTTAATAAATTATTATTATATCAAAAATCATCAATAGATAATATTAATTCATGTTCATCTTCACATAACTATATAAATCTACAACAACAATCAATTAATTCAATACATACAATATTATCAAGAAAAAATGATCAAAAAGAAAAAAAACATTGTTCTTCAATAGATTCTTTGAAAAAAGAACACGTTGACATTGAAACAAATTCAAATACTAATACTACACAAGTGAGCTTAATCACCTTGATAAAAAGGTTCAATAGAAAAGAAAAAACGACATTTAAAATAGTATATAAAGAATGTTAATCTATTCAACATATTTAGATAGTTAAAAAACTTGAAGTCAATTTGGCCCCGAGTTGTCGTGATAAAAGTGTTTTATATCGTACAAAAATTCCTTCATCATTTCATCAACAACAAATAATGCATCGTTCTAAACGACATAGTACAAGACCATTTTATGCCAATCAAAATTCTAATATAATAAAACAACAAGTCTCAAATTCAAATATTCCTCTTCATCATCCAATAATTACTGACGATCAATGGAAACGTTCAATACATAAAAATCGACAAATGAAATCTGTTTCAAATCAATTATATAATGAAATTCAACAATCAATATATTCCGATAATCAATCACTAAATAGTATTTATATAGAAAAAGATCTATGTGAAAATCCAATGGAATTTCATAAAATATTACAAGATCAAATTTTTGCATGGTATCCAACTGAAAATTATAATGAAGAAGATTTAATAACACAAACACATTCTATATTAGAAAATGATGAATCCGATAAACAGGTAATTCTATTTATCTATTTTTTTATTTGATTAATATTAACAAAAAAAAAGAATAATTTTTTAGAATGAAATAACCAATTTAGATGAAGAAGAACTTTATCGACATGATACATTTGAAGATTTTTTTCTTCGACGTCGTCGAAAATCATCATCATCATCATTATCACACTCAACTTTAGTAAATGATAATAAAACTATTCTTTCTGAAACAATTTCTCATGAAATACCTATTAAAAATTCATCATTAAATCGACATTTTCCTAGTATTGCTTTAGGTTTAGATAAGACTGATGTAGAATTTATTCATGATATTATTGAACGTTCAAATGGTGATCATCATAGATCAAATCGAATAACAGCACTTCGAGAAGCTTATATTCGAGCAAGAAATAAAAAACTTGATTTAATAAAAACAAAAAATAATTCTTCAATAAATGAAAATAAAAAAAAACATATTAAACCAATAAAACATTCATTTGTTACTTCAAAAATTCGTGATGAACTTGAAAAATATGATGAATTACCCGTTTATCAAAGGACTAGTTTCAATGATGATGATGATGATGATGATGATGATATATATTCAGTAAATTATCAACAACATATTCATCATTGTACAATACCTGCAATAGTTTCAACAGTACATCGAATATCAAATTTTATTTCATCATTAAAACGACAATTACAAAAAAATTTTCATAATATTCAATCAAGAATTATTATTGAAAATATGAGTAAATCATCAAATCATATATCACGACATCGACGTACATTTCATGTAAATACAATTAATTATTCAATTATTTTAATTATAATTATTTTTTGTAATTTAAGAATTCATCAGGTCATCCTCATCGACATATATCTCGACCAAAAACAATGCATAATATTGTTCATCATACGAATAGTCATCATTCAAATGAACATTCTCATCCTATTCATCGACGTCAATTCCATTCAAATCGATCTCAATTACAACATCAACATAGTCATCAATTTCCATCCTATGAACAACATTCATCACATAGAAAACGAACATTTCGAATTATTCCTCATCAACAACGACTACAAAGAATCGAGTGAACATTAATTTGACTTCTAGCTTTTCTTTTCTTTTTTTTTTTTTATAAATATATTTTTTTGTATACAAATTTCTGTCATAATATACTTATAAATGAGTATAACACTTTATATATAATTCTTTGTAAAATTTTTATTCAGTTCATAGAAAATAAGGGTACATATAAATTATGAATCGAACATCAGATTATGAAAATATTTCAATTCTTGTCAAATGACAATCGAATATAATCTCATGAGATAAGTATTAGAATTAATAAATAATATAAAGAACTAAATCAATCACTACAACTAGAAATGTGAACCGATGAGTTGATCGGTGGTAGCGACTGAAAAAAGAAAAATGTTTTTTTGTGCAAGGCGGCTGCAGCTTGAGAGGTTTAGCTAGTTGCTGGCGGTGATTTTAAGCGATGGCGCGGCTGAGTCTCCTTAACGTCGGCAGTGGCAGCTGAGGTTTTAAAAAATGTTTGTAGTCGTTCGGCTTACATCTCTAACTGTAATGTCGAATCCATCGTTTTCACTAGACCTTGCACCATATAATTTTTATCTAAATAATCAAACAAATGAAAAATTATTGACTTGTCTGATTTCCAAAAAATATTCCAAAAGGAAAGTTTTAAAAAAAGAAACGTTTGACAAATTGTTAGATATTGATAAAACTTTGCATAGATGTTCGGGTTATTTAAATACATTTATAAAAAAAAGATTTTTCACGCCTTCATATGTAACCGTTCAGGAGATTTTCATGAATCAAGCTGCAGAGTTCATGTTGTTTACATTTAAAGGAGAACTCCTGAGCATTTTGAATGAGAGAAAGGATTTTTTTAAAGTTCTACTCTGTGTCAGCCTGTTGGATCATCAAAACTTCGAAATTCTTGAATTTCTAAGCATGATTGGCTGAAAAAACTCTGGATTTTAGCAAGCATTGACAGCTAATTAGAAAATTCATTTCTATGCATATATCTATCTGTAGAATGATGTATATTGAGAAAAACACAAAAAAGAAGTTTTTCTTGTATGTACATTAAATTATCTTCGTATGATATACATTACGATAGAGGATACTATCCACCAGAGATAGGATCGGTTTGGTTCGTAGCTTTTTAAACAGATCTTAGTTTCGGTTCGATTTAAATTTTGAAAAACCTGAATCGATTCCATTTCTACTATCTACCATTCCCTTTATATTTGTTATACCATTCAACAGTAAAATAAAGACAGAAGAATAACAAAATCATTTTTTTTGTTTGTTTAATTCGCTTGTTACCTTAGTAATTCATAAGAAATGTGATATGTTATTTTTTCTATAAAATATCTATTTTGAGCGTGTGTATGAAGAGAAAATCTACGCCAACATTCTCAAATTATTGTAGATCTCAAAAACATGTCTATAAGATTACCTCTGAAAAATATTTGTTTATTTTGAAGATGTAACTCTACAAAAAAAAAAAAAAAATATCTATCATTCTTTGTTCAAATAGTTTTAAAGATCATAACATCTTCAAACAAATAATAATTTTAAGTCTCAAATGAATGATATTAATTAAATATTTATTGAAATATTTACTCATTCGTATTTTGAACATGCAATTTACTTCTTATATAGGTTAGTGGAAGTTTTGCAGCTCTCTTCCCTCCCATGTCACACTTGTCATTTAATCAACATAAAAAATGTGAATTGATCAATTTGTTAGCTAATCGATATATATATATGTTAGAGTAGAAATTAAAATTCTACTAGTAGAGATTAAAATTTCAATTTCTACTAGGAGAAATCGAAATAACAGGCGATTTTAAGTTGCACTAGTAGACGTTAAAATTTTAATTTCTACTATAGGAGAATTTTAAATTCTACTAGAAACTTATACTATAAAATTATGCGAATTTCCCCTAGAATAGAAAATAAAATTAATACTTATTCTAATTATGCAATATGTCGAACGAAAAGAAAAAAAAAGATTTTAGATATTTAATTTGAACTCCTCGCGTCAGTATCAAAAGAAAAAACACTTCAATATGATATAAAATAGAACCATTTTATTCGAAATTTGATAAGCATATATAATCTTTAGAAAAAGATTTCTTTTAAAGTGCTTATCACACAAATTGGTTACAATAGCATCATATTGGTAATAAAAGATGGTTAGAGTGAAGCTCAGTTTAAATTCTAAATCAATAAACACGTTAAATTAGTTACTATTAGTGAATTACAAGTGGATTTTGGCATTAAATCAAATAATCTAGTGATCACCTACGAGTTAATTTTATTTTCTATTCTAGGAGAAATTTGCATAATTTTATAGTATAATTTTCTAGTAGAATTTAAAATTCTCCTATAGTAGAAATTAAAATTTTAACTTCTACTAGTGTAACTTAAAATCGCCTGTTATTTCGATTTCTCCTAGTAGAAATTGAAATTTTAATCTCTACTAGTAGAATTTTAAATTCTAGTGAATTTTAATTTCTACTCCAACATATATATAATAGTATGTGTAAGACATATTGCTGTAAAAACAAACTGTGAAAATGAAAAAATAACGAGTGAATAGAAACGATGCAAATAAATAATAGAACTATAGGCTATAATGGATTTTTTACTTCACCTATTTTGTATTAGTTTAATAAGGCTAAATGACATATGTGAATTTTACATTTCAGGGTCAAAGAGTCTGGTGTGTTATCAAAACTTTTTTTTTGTATATCATTAATTCTACATATTGTTATTTCATAGATACTTATTTGTTTTCAATATTTATATCCTATAATTATTTAATATTTTGTCAGCTTTTATTTCTTATTATTGATGTTTATATAAAACATATTGATGATAAGAAATGCATCATTGACAAGGTCAAATAAATAACTCGAAAAGATTTATGTCAATCACAAGATTCATTAATATCTCATTAAACATATTTTTTTTTTGTTAAATTAGACAAAAGAGAATATATCAAGTGAAAATGACATATCAAATGTTAGCTCCTTATTTTGTTAATCTCATATGAAAAAAAAAGAGAACAATCTTAATATCTGTTTTTTTTTTTTTGATAAAAAATTCTTATGATATTGTTCTAGATTGTCTCATGACGTCAACAAGACTATTTAAAGCTGTTATATGATTAATTTTCGAAAAAGAAAAACTTCAACAGCTGTGAGCACATGATTATGCCTCAGGATAAGTGTATGTTGATGCACCACAAGAGAGAATGAAAGAAAAACAAGGATTATCATGTACAGATTCCAGGCAAATGCGAAAGTTTTGAAAAATATGGATCATCTCACGACAATATTAAGTGTAGATGTACATGAGATTTTTTCATGAACACGTTAGAAACTATACTATCTTCACATTTACATACACGAAAGTTCGTGTACATACGTACTCAATATTATCCCATACGAATGTTTTTGTAGAGAACTCTCGCGTATCAATAGTTAAAAAACAAAGTGTACATCAGGAACATATACAAATACTCAAGAGGTTTTTTTTCTAGAAATAAAATTTGAGTACACATACTTTTTCACAATTTGATCATGAATTTCCATCAAAAATGCAATTAAAACTGTAAGATATAGTAATCATATGAGACCTGACAATTAGGTATGCGTGTGCATATATGCTAATAATTATAAAACGTGAAGAAATATTTCCCATGAATTGAGTTTATTCATAAGAAAGAAAAACATTTAAATTCTTTCATACAATAGCATGTATATTATAAAATACTCGTTACATACATATGTCAATGTTCTTCGTTGTCATATCAGATATACACAAATAACACTTTAACATTTATATGTAACTTATATATTTTGCATGTAAATATTTGTCAATGTATGAATCATACATGATCTCGAGATTTTTGTTTTTATTGATTTTATAAAACTTATTTAACATATTCATTATGAATATACAACAAATTGAAAAGTATTTTACAAACAAATGCGAGATTTTTTTGTTTGAAATTTATCGTTTATTCTAAACTTTGAAATATAAATAATATCAGATGATAACATATACACATGAATTTACACTGGATATGATTGTCATTCTAATCATTATTACAGTTGTCAGTCAGATGATTTTATATTAATACGACAGTCAAATAAAATAGAAAAACAAAAAGTAAGTTAACATATATTCCTTGACACTAATATCATTAACGTGTATGGTACCATACTTCCTTTTTGTCATGACTTAAATCTACTTATTTTTCTTGTTTCTCTTCGAAAAATATTAGTCGTAGTAATAATAATAATACAAAAGCTTGATCTATCATACATTTTTTTCTCGATTTTTTTTTTACATCTTTTTGCTTTTGTCTCTTTATTTTCGGATAGAAAAACGACAAAACACGCACTTCATTGTAAATTGAAGTCTATCAATTCATCCTTTTTCTATCATGTTTCTGTATCTTCATTCATTTTTTTTGAAGAGACAATTTCTGCTTTAATAACACTCTCATATGATCATATTATTTAAAGAGATTTTGTCGGTATTCATAAAAAGAAACGAGAAAGTTGTTTTTTTGTACGAAGAAAATTAGAAAGACAATAAAAAACAAAAAAACAAGATCTCATTCATTGTCACATGCTATAATAATGTATGTTTTGAAATAAAAAAAAAACGAGCAGGTAAATTGTAAAAAAAAAAAAAAAATTAAAAAGGAAATCTTTCTCACAGGGTTTTTTTTTCTTACTTCCTATTTTTTTTTTCTCTCGTTTTCTTTTCTTATATCCAGAAAACAAACATGTGTCACAGAGAATGAGAAAAAAAAACACAGAATCATAATAAACTTAAGCATTTCTTAAAGAACCACAATTTATATTGATTCAAAAACAAGTCACCTTATAACGGTAACTATGCAGCTCATATACATATATATATAATTATCGATCACTTGCAGAATTTTTTTTTTTGCGATTATCACAAGATAAAAAAGAAAAAGAAAAAG
Organism: Rotaria sordida; assembly: GCA_905250125.1. Taxonomy (NCBI): domain Eukaryota; kingdom Metazoa; phylum Rotifera; class Eurotatoria; order Philodinida; family Philodinidae; genus Rotaria; species Rotaria sordida. The sequence goes on along the minus strand of CAJNOL010001985.1, from coordinate 31,077 downwards.
AAAAAGGCTGTAGGCATTTGAAAACATTTTATTTTATGTGAATACAGAGAGAGAGAGAGAGAAAACGACAAACCAAGAGAAAAATGAGAAGTAAAAAAAAACAACACAAAAAGTTTCGTGATAAAAATATTTTGGAAAAAAAAATCAGTGATTTTAATGTTGTGATACTTCCAGATGAATTGATCTTTCTATTGGTATTATGAACTCATTATCATCATCAAATAATACGTCTACGACAAATAGACTTACTAATAGCTATTTTTTTTATGGTACACATCCATTAAAAGTTACAAACAGTATAATTCATTCAAATTCTGCCAATCATATACCATCAACATCAGATCAAAATACACATCATTTATCACTTAATTTGACGAATACTCATAATAGATTTTCATCAAATTCAGAATTATCAACAACTCAATCATTACGTAATTTTCCACAATCTCATCTAGACGAAGATGAAACAAGTGAGGTAGTATTGTTCATAATCATTTGATGTTGTTTTTTATTTTTTTTCTAAATTTATTTTTACACAAAAACAAAAAAAAAACTTCAATGATTTTCATAGGCTTCTTTTTGCTATAAATACTATGTCTATAGGAACCAAAAGAAAGAAAAAATCATTCTTTCTAACTTTTAGAGTTTAAAAGTCTATACGTCAAAAAAAAAGAAAATTAAAAATACACATAACTATCACCTTGGAGAGGAAATAAAACAAAAAATTCTTTTCTTTTTTGGTAATAATATTGACATCCGACAAAAAAAAAAAAACAAGAGACTTTATTTTTAGATTTTTGAAGATGCTGTAGAATGCTTTGACAACGATCATAATGAAAAAAATTCTAATAGGTTTGTTTAATAATCATGTATCATTTAATATATAATCTTATAATTTATTTTATTTTAAATCATAGAAGACGATCATCATTAAAACAACATGAAATGTCATCAATTGATTTATATCAAATGTTCAATGAATGTCAAGAAATTACAAAACTTTTTTTTGAAAATCATCTTAATGAAGCACTTATAAGAACAAAAGCAGAGTATATCACATAATATAGAATCACATAATTCATATTGGAATGTACTTTTCTTTCTTTTTATTAGAGAAAATCGATCTTTCTATCATGGTCTATGTCATAGTATAATAAGTTTTATGCATGCAGCAATGACATTTAATCACGTAAGACAAAACAAAAAAAAAATAATTATTAGCTTTTATGAAAATTTTATATCTTGCAAATAGAATGATATTGAAACAGCAATTCAAGCATTACGACATACTAGTAATATGACTAAAACATATGAACCATATCGACCATGGATACCATTTAATCTTTCAGCTAAATCAGTCATGACTGAATGTAAATTTTATTTGAAATATTATATTATTAGAAAAAAAAAAATAAAATTTACTTTAGATGAATTACATGCTAAATTAGTCTATGCTGAAGCATTACTCATTCGAGCTTTATTAACATTTATTCAAGATCAAAGTTTATTTAGTTTTATAAGTGGTGCATTAAAAATAAAAGAATGTCATGATGTATTTTTGTAAATTTCAAACAAAAAAAAAAAAAAACAAAATTATTTTTAAATAAATTTCCTTTGTTTGTTTTTTTCTTTACAATTCTCTTTAATAGAAAATTATCAAAACAAAACGATCCATCCAGATTTTCTTCAAGTTTATCTTATGAACATTTTGATAGTGGAGTTCGACTTGGTAATGGTGCATTTAATTTGGTATATGAAAAAAAAAGAAACAAATACATTCTTTTATTTTAAATTCTGTAAATATTTAGATGATTTCAAGTTTACCACAACGTATAATTAGATATCTTGAATTTGCTGGATTTTCAGGCAATCGAGTAAGTTTATATTTATTTTTCTATTATTATTTTAAAAAAATGAAGAAATTTTGCTCTAGGAAGTTGGTCTTAACGAGCTTAAAAAAAGTGCTACTAGCAGTGGATTACGTGCTTTATTTTCAGCTTTACTTCTTCTTAGTTATCATACATTTGTTACACAATTATTTGGTAAATTTTATTTTATCAAATAAGAGAATAATCGAAAAAAGAAAAATGTCTCTTTGTTTTTTCTTTTTCAGGTAATGCTGATGGTGATTTTGAAACGTGTAATATGTTAGTTGAACGTTTTCTATCAGTATATCCTAATGTAAGTATTACATTTCATAGATGTATTAAAAAGAAGAAAAAGAAAAAAAGAAAACAAAGATATTAGAACAATGTTAGAATATTTATTTAATATTTAAATCGATAGTCTTCGTATTAATTTTTGATGTATATTATCTTCAAATAATGTTTGACATTGTTGATTATTGACTTTAATTGAACATTTTGTATGAGGTAGTTGTATAGGAAAACAAAGTGGAATTGGTATTGGAATAGGTAATGGGATAAAGGTTGGTAGAATACAAGTAAAATTTGATAATGTTCCTTTTGTTAATGTTGTAAATAAATTTGATGACGATGATGATGATGATGATGATGTGATAGGTAATGGTAGCGGTGGTGGTGGAGGTGGTAGTAAAGGAGCAGGAGGAGGGGGAGGAGGAGGAGGAGCAAAAAATGGATATTGAAAACGGTTGATATCGACTGGAGGTGGCCAAGAAATATTCGATGGTAAAACAAGTGAAGGTTGCCAAGTAAGACTAACAGGTAGTTTAGAAGGAACTAATGATGTTGATGTTGTTGTTGTTGTTTGATCAATACGATGAACTTTTCCATTTGAAGGAGAAATTGATGATGATGAAGAAGAAGATGATCGATGACGTTTTGATAATGGAGATGATGATGATAATTTTCGAGTAATACTATTCGTTTTTGTTTTTGATATTGTTGGTGTTGGACGACGAAGTGGTAATAATAATTTTCGTCGATTTGTATCATTTAATTGATGCTCATATTTATTATTAGTTCCATTTTTCTTATCGAAAGACTAAAGTATTTTTAAAGAAAAAAAAAAATTTGTTTTTTTTAAAGCGTTGGTAATTCGAAATTTGAACAAAATATTTTGTTTCCATAGTTGAGAATAGATTAGATTCAGAAAAGTTTATAAAAAAAAATTGAAATACATACACTACATTAAATAGTGTGCGCAATAGTCAAAACAAATTTCTCTTCTTACACACCTCTTCACTGTTATTTTCGAATATTTTGACCTATAACTTCATCTAAGGTCGAAATTTAATGAAAATTAGTCTTGAATATTGAGGAAAGTCTTTGATTAAAACTATCGAGGCTTAATACTTTTAGTATATTTCAATTTTTGATAGACTTTTCTGAATCTAATTTATTCAACTATGCTCAAATTTCGTATTATTATCACCTTATTATTATTATTATTATTGAATTCTATTTTATTTTTTATTGTTGATATAATTGGTAATGTATTATGATCAATATCAGATTCAGAACCCTAGAAAATAAATAAATTTGTTTAGTTTTTTTTTTTTTTTTTTTTTTTTTATTCTAACTTTATTCTTTTTAAATGATGCACGACGATATTGATTAAAACATACTTCACTACATAATGTTTTCGAATCATCATTATCAGTACGTAATGTAAATGAACGTATACCTAATTTTTGACACCAAGCACATGTTGATGCTATCAAAAAAGAAAATAAAACTTAAGTTTAATTTTTTTTTATATAGATTTAATCTACGTTCTTGTTCTTGATTAACAATTGATTTTGTTCGAGATGTTTTTATTGATGATTGATTTGTTAAATTATAACCATATAAACGAAGTAATTCATTAACTTGTAATTCAACAGGTTCATCTTTGACTTGTACATTTGTTTTCATGGTTGAAACAGTTTGATTTTCTTTTTTTTTTTTTGTTTCTCGTCGTTGTCTATCTGTCAAGCAGCAGTAACATAAATGAGACAAGAGAAAAAAGAGAAGAGAGAGAGAGAGAGAGAGAGATCAGAATGGAATTAGATTTCAGCAGCGTTGGTGTCGATATCTGATTTCTTCCTCACGTTCGCTATGTCGTCCTATCGAATTACTCTTTATATTCATCTCTATTCGATGAAGTCCAGCAGTAGTGGTTATTGGTCATCGTATTCTTAGATTAGACTGCTATTGATGGTTATTATTATTTTTCTTTTTTTTTTTTTTTTTTTCTTATTCTCTATATGCTTTCTATATTGAATTATACTCGGATTACCTTTGATTTTTTACACTTTATCAAAGGAATCACAGATCGATTTCGTATGTATATGTAAGAAAAAGAACGCGAGACATAGAAAAAAGAGATAGATGAACATTTCCTTTACCCCTTCTGTTTTTGAATAGAAAAAAAAAGAAGAAAAAGGGAGCATCTTCATTAACTTTGGTTAGAGGCAGAGAGAGAGAGAGAGAGAGAGAGAGAGAGGGTGAAGTCGTATCAGATTTCAATCCACACTCGTATCCGATTGCTGCAATGATATTTTGAGGAAAAGAGCATTGAGAATTATTGTATATATATATATATATATATATATGTTGATTGAAGACTATATATGATCATATTTTGATGGTATTGAGCATTTTTTTTTTGTATGAAACAAAAATCAAATTATTTTTGTCAAATCAAGAAATTTGAAAAATCTAGTGGGTGGTATCGTACAATTTCGTAGATGACAATTGTTTGAGATAGGATCTAAAATTTTGACGTATGTGTATATCATATTTATGGATGTATGATTTGCCTTGATTTTTGTTCTTCTTTATTCGATGTTAAATATAAAAGTTAAAATAATAAAGTCAATCTCAAATTTCAAATGGAATAATGATAGATGCCTTTGTTTTTTTTTTCTTATTTTTTAGTCCTACTTTTTCCTTTTCTTTCGAGCAAGACTTCAAACAATTCATTGTCGACTTGATGAAGTAATTTAATTTATTAGAAAAGAAATAAAAACAATGATTTTTTTTTTTGTTTATTTTTTTCATTAAGGGAATTAATACATATGAATATGCAATGTATTGTCAAAATGATTGGAAAGATCTTCATCATGTAAGAATTTATAAAATAGAAATTATTAATAGAAAAATAATATATATTCATAGCTTGCATATTGGGAATTATTATGGTGTCGTGTGTAAGAATTTTTTTGATAATATAAAACAATAGAATTTCATTTATTATAAAAAGACTTCAACGTCAGTGGAAAGAAGCATCTATTATGGCTCAAACACTTTTAGATCAAAATAATTGGAGTAAAGCAACTTATTGTTATTTATTATCAACATTTATTTTTGAAGATAACAATGGAATAGCAACAGATGAAGTTGTCAGATTATATAAGTTAGAATTTAATTTTTTTTAGTTTTTTACTATATTGAATGATTATAATAAGTAATTATTTATTTTAGACGAGTACCAGAATTAAAAATTCGTCTTGCGGGTAAATCAATTCCATTAGAAAAATATGCAATTAAACAATGTGAACATTTTCTTGTTCAAAAATGGTTATTTTTACCAGGATTGGTAACTAGCGATATCTATTTTAAAATATTTTCGAATAAATTTCGATATATTTATATGAATAAGCGAAAAAAACATATTTACATTTTTTTTTCTCTCTTTCTCAGAAGAAAAAAGTTTTTTAATATAAGATCGGGAAATGAACCATTGTTAATTTGTTGTAGGAATTGCTCTATCTTATGAATGGTTTCTATATTCTTGCTCATGATTCTAAGAGATTAAATGCAACATTTGATATTGTCAATAATGCTTTAAATGATTTAGTACTTCATCATTCAAGTAAAATGATTTGATTATTATTCTTTTTGTCAATAGTAATATCTTCTTTTTTTGTTTTTCTTACAGATGATCGATTCTATATTGATAGTTACGGTTCTGGATTATTACTTCGTGGTGTTCTTCTTCATTTTCTTTGTCGATACGATGAAGCACATGAAGCATTTGATGAAATAATTTATTTGTTAGTTTATTTTAACGAAAGATTTCTTTTTTTTAAAAAAAAAAACCAAAATTGATTTTTTAGAGCAAAAAGATTTGATACAAAATCTTTTTTAGCAGCAAATGCTGTATTAGAAAAAGGATTGATTTATCTTAGTTTAAAACAAAAACAAAAAGCAATGGAATATTTACAGAAATCATTGTAAGTTAATGTTTTTTTTTTTTTTTTTCTTAAATAAATCTTATTATATTATTTTTCGATTTAGAAATGATTATAAAAATTATCAACTTGAATCTCGTCTTCAATTTCGTATTAATGCTGCAATACAAACAGCGAAACAAATGAATAATTAATACGAAAAGAAAACAATAGAAAAAAGTAAATGAAATATAAATATATATATTTGTGATATTTCATTTTTATATTTTTATTCCTGGTTTTATTTTTTTGTGATCAAATAAATATTTTTAGTTTTTTTTTTGCATATAGAAATAAATATTTTTTTTTTCTTATTTTCATCTTGTTTTTCTTATTTTAAGTAAACAAATGTATACCGATGGATTCCGCTAGTTTATGAGCATCAACACTGAATACATTGTATTCATTGTGTTGTTTAGGAATTAATGATTGACGTTGAATAGTAGAATTTGATATAGATGTTTTATATAAACCAAATTTATATATTTCTATTCGATTTATTGAACTAGAACCTTCCGGATGATAAATATATTCCATATTAAGATCGATTGATACTCGTATTATACCATTATGTCCTATACGAATACCTAATGGACCATCAGAACGATTTTTAATATTCCAATAGAGCATTGATGGACCACGTTCGAGTATAATAAATTGAGGAGATAATTGTAAACAAAGAGATGATCGACCACCATCTAAGAAGAATAAAAATATCTCGAGTATTTTTGTTTGTTTGTTTTCTTTTTGATGAATTATTAAAAAAATCTATATCTAATGTAAATTCTAGATATTTTTTTTTTATATTCGATTGTCACGTAAACTCTATGATCTTATTTCATATAATAATCTTTTTGAAATTTTCTAGAAGTAATCAATAATATTCAAACTGTTTAATTTCTATTTCTATCGTTACTATACATTATCGTATATCATGTTAAGATCAAATAACAACTGTTAGTTATACTAAAAAATTCTGATATCAAATATCATATTGTAATTGGTTGTTGCATATCGAATATCACTTTGGAATCGGATACGGAATAGAGAAATTTAGACTAATATCGAGTGTCTTGTAGAACGCATTAGATCCAATGAAAGCTTTTTTTATTCGAATTTTCATTGACAGAAACTCAATTAATAAATATTGAGACCTAGATTCGAATGAGTGGTTGTGTATCGAGATGATTAGGATTGATGATAGATTAAACATATACAAAAATAATTTACTCATGTATTTATATAATAATTCTTATTATTAAAATTTTCGACCTACATGATTTAGATGAATCCATAAGTTTTCCTTCTAATAAAATAGCAAAAATTCTTTCATCATCACAATAAAACATAATAAGAAATGGTCCATCAATATAATATGTTAATTGACATAGTGTAATTATTGAATATCCATGTTTATCAGAATCATAGATATTTGTAATAAATTCTTGATGTAAAATTTTTTCATAGATTTTTATTGGATCATATTCATTAAGAAAAACTTTATTAGAAACTAACCAATTTGTTATATACCAAAGAAATGTTAATGATAAATTTGAATTAAATTCATAAGATATTTTTAAAATTGTTTGTTTTTGATTTATTGTTGAAAGTAAACAATTTTTAAACCATTTATGAATACTAATAAATCCCCATGGTAATATACGTTTAATTAATTTTATATATGTTTTACAATTATGATTTTGATTTAATTGATAAAAATAATTTAAAAATTTTTCTAAAAATATCTTTAAAGAAAAAAAAAGACAAAAATATTAGTATAATTCTTGTAGAATTAAAATGTTATATATATATATATATATCTATTTTAAGAAAACATTTCTTTGTCATCCTTCTTCAGAAATGTAATATGAAAGTAGTTCATATATTAGAACAAGATGTTAATTTATGTTCATATATTACTCTAAAAAAAGAAAAAGAGTCCATTCTTTTAGTTTATTATTGCAGTATTACTGCAGCAATACGATATTTTGTTTTTAATTTGAAACTTTGTATATAGACAGACCTAGGTTTTTTTTTGTGAATGTTTCGGATCTTGTTATTGTTTCTAATCTTAAGATACAACTATGGTAATAATATGTGTATTGAGCATGTAAACCGATCTTCTTATTTCAGGAGAGAAACAAATCTAAAACTTTGATAATAAACTAGATCTATCTTTATGGAAAGTTTCAAATTGAAATTAAAAAAATAAGCTTTTGCCGATATTCCCCAGATGAGAGCTAAAGGCATTAAGTTAAAAAATATTGTATTACTGCAGTAATGACCTTTTTTCAGAGTAATCATAGTTCATTTGCATATTTATGATGCACATAGTTTTGACTCAAAAGAGATTTTTTAGTTAAAGAACTTCATTCGTAAGTTATTTCTCAAGATCTGTAGGGAGTTCAAATTTTTATCTCCATTATTCAATATTTCTTTTAGATTGTGTTTCACAAGAAAAAAAAAAGAAGAAGATTAATTAATCTTGGCACGACCACCTGGAATTCGCACTGACTTCTATCAATTTGATTCATATTGTTATAAGCACAAAATATTAGATGAAATCCCTCATCTTCTACATATGCTCTAATGAAGAGTCTCGTAGAGAATAGGCTGATAACATCTGTCGTATTATGCTCAACTATTATTTAAGTGAGTGTACCATTCTAAAATACATACGAAAGTGTCTGTTGACTACTTAGCTGAGATGCATTTGAAACATTTACGATAGAACTTCATCAGAGGTCTTCTTCCTTTTTTTGCCTATAGATACTATTATCCGATTCAAAATAAAAAGTAGGTTACCATTTTTCGAATAATTTTTGATAGGAACGAGATAGAGAGCTGCAGTTTTCACCAGTCGAAAGAGCGATGTCTGGACCATTGATTGGTATAGAACTCATTAAGACGAAAGATGCTTTTTTTTTAAAATAGATACCTTTGTATCAACACTTTTTTTCCTTTGAGTACTTTCACAATAATCTAGACGCAAATTATATCAAAATGTAGCTAAAATCAATTGTTTTTTTCGCTAGAAAATTAACATTTGTTTTTTTAAAATCCGTTTAGAATCGATAATTTTATAGTAAAAAGAGGGTGATTTCAGCTACATTTTGACATAATTTCAGTCTAGATTATTGTGAAAATACTCAAAGGAAAAAGTGTTGGTCCAAAGGTATCTATTAAAAAAAAACATCTTTCGTCTTATTGAGTTCTATACCAATCAATTGTCTAGACATCGCTCTTTCGAATGGTGAAAACCGCAGCTCTCTATCTCGTTCCTATCAAAAGTTATTCGAAAAATGGTAACTTGTCAGTGTTTTATCCAGAGTCGTGCCCGGGGGGGGGGGGCGCC